>JAUOBV010146908.1:0-12528 GCA_032360425.1 Rubia occidens | reverse complement strand
CAAATAACCTTAATTTCAATATTAAGTCACTTATTGATACATTATGTTGAATTTTAATCGTTATTTGGAGATTCTACCTTAGTACTTCAATGAATAAGTTTTTCACAAATGCATCCTCCTCTTTTATACCTACACTTCCTATAGTTAGTTAAAGAAATTTCCTATATTCGTCTACAATGCGATTAAATTTATTCTTATTACTTAAGTACGAGCACCATGTATGCAATTGGAACTTAATTACAAACACAGCTCGATCTTTATTCTTTACCAAATAGCAAACAGTCTCTTCTGACGTATGCTTTAGATTCTTCGAACTAGATATAAATATATTACACATGGGTTATTGTTGATTTAAGGTATCCATTATTTGTTTATTAGGACAAAGGATTGAATTTTAATATTTTAGGGATGCACCAATACTTCCCACATACTCGGCCGAAGTTCAGAGATCCAGAGTCAAAACCCAGTGCCTTGATTGTTAAACCTTTAGGTTGGGGTTTTTTCAGCTTTAGGATACTTTCAACCAACCTTAATTTCATCATTAAGTTATATATTGATACATTATATTGAAGCTTAATCGGTATTTTGAGATTCTACCTTAGTCTTTCAATAAAAAGATTCTTGACAAATGCATCATCCTTTCCTAGAACTATACTTCCTATAGTTAGTTCAAGATATTACCTATATTCATCCACGATTTTATTACCTTTTTTCTTATAACTTAAGTACGAGTGCATTTACATCAAGTACGCAATTGGAACTTGATACAAACGAAGCCCGGTCTTCATTATTTACCAAATAGAAAACAGTCTCTTCCGACATATGCTCTTGATTCATCTAACTAGACATACTTATATTTCACAAGGGTTTTTGTTTATTTAAGGCATACATTTTTTTCCATAAGCATAAAGGATTGAATTTGAATATTTTAGGGAAGCACCAAAGCTTCACACATGCTCGGCCAAAGTTAAAAGATCCTGATTCGAAACGCAGTCCTTGGATTCTTAAAGCTGTAAGATGGGGTTTTTTTTGGCCTTAAGATACTTTGAACCAACATTACATTCACTATTAAGATACTTATTGATTTATTTTGTTGAAACTTAATCGTTATTTAGATATTCTACCTTAAACCTTCAATAAACGGGTTCTTCACAAATACATCATCACATCCTATACCTACACATCCTATAGTTAGTTCAAGATATTACCTATGTTTATCCATGGTTCCATTTCCTTTTTTCTTGTAACTTAAGTACTAGTGTAATGCTATCAAGTATGCAATTTGAACTTTATACAAACGAAGCCCGGTGTTCATTTTTACAAAATAGCAAACAATTTTTGTTTATTTAAAGTATCCAATTTTTGTTCATGAGTATAAAAGATCAAATTTGAATACATCAGGGAAGCATTAAAGCTTCCCATTACTTTCCCTCAAACTCGGCTGAAGTTAAAAGATCCCGAGTCAAAACCCAATCATTTGATTGGTAAAGCTGTAAGATGGGGCATTTTTTTACCTTAAAAAACTGTCAACAAACTATACGTTCACCATTAAGTTATTTATTGATTCATTATGTTGAAGCTTAATCGGTATTTTGAGATTCTACCTTAGTCTTTCAATAAAAGGGTTCTTGACAAATGCATCACCTTCTCCTATAACTATATTTCCAATAGTTAGTTCAAGATATTACCTATATTCATCCACGATGTTATTAACTTTCTTATTATAACTTAAGTATGAGTGTATTTCCATCAAGTACGCAATTGGAACTTGATAAAAATGAAGCTCGGTCTTCATTCTTTACCAAATAGCAAACAGTCTCTTTCGGCATATGCTCTTGATTCATCAAACTAGGCATACTTATATTTCACATGGGTTATTGATGATTTAAGGCATCCATTTTTTGTTCATTAGGATAAAGGATTTAATTTGAATATTATAGGGTAGCACCAAAGTTTCCCACATACTGGACCAATGTTAAAAGATCCTGAGTCGAAACAAGTCCTTGAATTCTTAAAGATGTAAGATGGGGGTTTTTTCATCCTTAAGATACTTTTAACCAACCTTACTTTCACCATTAAGATACTTATTAATTTAATTTTTTGAAACTTAATCGTTATATACCCGTTTATTGAAGGTCTAAGGTAGAATATCCAAATAATGATTAACCTTCAACATAATGAATCAATAAGTATCTTAATGGTGAAAGTAAGGTTTGTTTAAAGTATCTTAAAGCTGGAAAAAAACCCCATCTTACAGCTTTAAGAATCCAAGGACTGGGTTTCGACTCAGGATCTTTTAACTTCGGCCGAGTATGTGGGAAGCTTTGGTGTTTCCCTAAAACATTCAAATTCAATCCTTTATCCTAATGAACATAAATGGATGCCTTAAATTATAAATCAATGTGAAATATTATTATGTCTAGTTAGATGTATTAAGAGCATATGGCGGAAGAGACTGTCTGCTATTTGGTAACGAATGAAGACCGGGCTTCATTTTATCAAGTTCCAATCGCGTACTTGATGGAAATACACTCGTACTTAAGTTATAAGAATAAAGGTAATAACACCGTGGATGAATATAGGTAATATCTTGAACTAACTATAGGAAGTGTAGTTCTAAGAGAGAATGATGCATCGGTGAAGAACCTTTTTATTGAAAGACTAAGGTAGAATCTCAAAATACTGATTAAGATTCAACATAATGTATCAATATATGACTTAATGGTGAAATTAAGGTTGATTTTGTATCTTAAAACCGAAAAAACTATCAAGGGACTGGGCTTTTACTCAGGATCTTTTAACTTCGGCCGAGTATATGGGAAGCTTTATTGCTTCCCTGAAATATACAAATTCAATCCTTTGTCCTAATGAACAAATAATGGATACCTTAAATAAAAAATAACCCATGTGAAATATAATTATGTCTAGTTCGAAAAATTTAGAGCATATGTCGGAAGAGATTTTTTCCTATTTAGAATAGAATGAAGATCGGACTTCGTTTGTATCAAGTTCCAATTGCGTACTTGGTGGAAATAGACTCGTACTTAAGTAATACGAAGAAAGTTAATCACATTGTAGATGAATATATGTAATTTCTTGAACTAACTATAGGAAGTGTAGGTATAAGAGAGGAGGATGCGTTTGTGGAGAACTAAGGTAGAATCTCCAAATACCGATTAGGCTTCAACCTAATGTATCAATAAGTGACTTAATTGTGAAAGTAAGTATTTTTTAAAAGTTTCTTAAGTTCGAAAAATTCCCCATCTTACAGCTTTAACAATCAAATGACTGGGTTTTAACTAAAGATCACTTAACTTTGGTCGAGTTTGAGTGAAATTAATAGGTAGCATTAGTGCTTCCCTGATGTATTCAAATTGAATATTTTATTTTCATGAAAAAAGAATGGATGCTTTAAATAAACAACAACCCATGTGAAATCCAAGTATGTCTAGCTAGAATATTAAAGAGTATATGCCGGAAGCGATTGTTTGCCATTTGGTAAAGAATGAAGGTCGGGCTCCGTTAGTATCAAGTTCAAATTGAGCACTCAGTGGAAATACACTCGTACTTAATTAATAGGAAGGAATTTAATCACACCATAGATGAATATAGGTAATTTGTTGAACTACCTGTAGGAAGTGTAGGTATAGGAGATGATTATGCATTTGTGTAGAATCTTTTTATTAAAGGACTAAGGTATAATATCTAAGTACTGATTAAGCTTCAACATAATATATCGATAAATGACTTAATGGTGAAAGTAAGGTTGGTTGAAAGGATCTCAAGGCCGAAAAAGAACCAATCTTACAATTTTAACAATCAAAGGACCGGGTTTTGACTCAGACATTCAAATTGATGGGAAGCTTTGGTGCTTCCCTTAGACATTCAAATTTAATATTTTGTCCTAATGAACAAAGAATGGATGCCGTAAATCAACAACAACTCATTTAAAATCCAAGTATGTCTAGTAAGAAGAATCAAGAGCATATGCCAAAAGAGACTGTTTGCTATTTTGTAAAGAATGAATATCAGGATTCATTGTATCAAGTTCATATCGTGTACTTGATAGAAGTAAACTCTTACTTAAGTTATAAGGAACAAGGAAATGGCACCGTGGATGAACATAGGTAATATCTTGAACTAACTATAGGAAGGGTATGTATAGGATGTGATGATATATTTTTGAAGAACCCGTTTATTGAAGGTCTAAGGTAGAATCTCTAAATAACGATTAAGTTTCAACATAATGAATCAATAAGGGACTTAATGGTAAAAGTAAGATTGGTTGAAAGTATCTTAAGGCTGAAAAAATCCCCATCTTATAACTTTAACAATCAAAGGACCGGGTTTTGACTCATAATCTTTTAACGTCGGCGGAGAAATTGATGGGAAGTTTTGGTGCTTCTATTTGATATTAAAATTCTATATTTTTTCCTAATGAACAAATAATTGATGCCTTAAATCAACAACAACCCATTTAAAATCCAAGTATGTTTAGTTAGAATAATCAAGAGCATATGCCAAAAGAGACTGATTGTTATTTTGTAAAGAATGAACATCGGGCTTCGTTTGTATAAATTTAAATCGCGTACTTGAGAGAAATAAACTTGTACTTAAGTTATAAGAAACAAGGAAATGGCACCGTGGATGAACATAGGTAATACCTTGAACTAACTGTAGGTATATGATGGGATGATGTATTAGTGAGAAACCGTTTATTGAAGGTCTAAGGTAGAATCTCTAAATAATGATTAAGGTACAACATAAAAAATAAATTAGCATCTTAATGGTGAAAGTAAGGTTGGTTCAAAGTATCTTAAGGCCAAAAAAACCCCATCTCACAGCTTTAAGAATCCAAGGACTGGGTTTCGACTCAGAATCTTTTAACTTCGTCAGAGTATGTGAGAAGATTTGGTGCTTCCGGGGAGGTCATCATCATGTCTCACAAAGATATTATTAATAGCGATAAAAGCAGCTATCTACTAGAAAGTAGATAGTAGCAAGTTGTGGTCGTCCACGAGGAAAAACAGGTTTTATCGAGTATTAATCGTAATTAAAAGCACACAAAGAAGTCACTCTAAGTGTGTGGTAACCATGTTGGGGTTTTTTTTAAAGAAAAAACTACGACTACATTAAATAACTAAATCAACCAACAATTGGGGAACATAATATAACTAGGATCACACTAGAACACAATATGTAATAAAGATAATAAAGAGTCTTGGGCGCAATTGGTTAGAATTTGTAGTTATCCTTTGATCATCGACTAATAATCCTATTTTATGCATTACTCACATATTGTGGAGAACTTTTCAACACCTTTCGAGTGAAGACATTTCTCACCTCTCCTTGGTTATAGTTAGAGTGGGCGATCAACGCCATAAAATAACCCTTAACCTTGGGTTCTTCTGAACGATCGTCATCATAGACTTCCCCAAGAATAGCAATAAACATGGAGAATCAACACAACTAACACAATATCCTACAAGCGAGAAATATTGGGATAGCACAAATATATCTACTAATAATGACTACGAGGATCGGACTTCATGCTAATCTTTATTAGTGAGACACATTGATAAATAGTCAAACACATTCAAATTCATCTCAAATCTAAGTAATTTCATCAATCAAAAATCATAATTAATTGTCACACCTACTTATAACCCAACATTAACTGACGATAATCACATCGACAAAAAGTCAAAGTCTTCCTGGTTTGACCAAAAACCTAATTAACCCACAATCATCAACTAGTTGATCATCCTAGTCTAAATCATGCATTAATTACACAAGAAAGCATAAAATATACTTGATAATCAAAGCACAATATAGGAGAAATCAAATCTCACAAATTCATATCAAAAATGCTTACCAATTTCTCCCAAGAGTGTATTTAGCCTAGATTAGTAAAAGCAATAACAAAACAACCAGAATCCATGGAAAAAGTACAAAAACTAAGCAAAGATGAAGAAAAACTAGGGTTTTTGGAGAGAAAATCGGGTTGGAAGAAGAAGCGGGGAAGGAGGGGTTAAAATGGCTTAAATATGGCCCAAACCAATCTCCCCCGCTGCGGACCGCAGGGCATGTTCGCGGCCCGCAGATCACATACTGGAATCCGCCTAAATCATTTACGCAGTGGAGCTGCTGGCCTCCTCTTTCTTGCTTCGCCATGGGTGAACCGTTTATCCGTTTAGAGAGTTCTTGTAGTCGATTGTATAGTGCTCAAGAAGAGGAATCCAATGGTACCACCCTTAGAGGCTGGTTATTCTCGGATAATTTCCAGAACTGAGTTCAAACTTCCGGATCACAATTCATCTGCTTCTTTGTCTTCCTTCTTCGACCCCTTTATCTTCAACCACGTTTTGACTCGTGGCCTTCAATCTTATACCATCCTTGTAAATGGCCTTCAATATGTTTTGTAGTTTTTGATATATAATTTGTTCTCAACTCCTAGATTACATAAATTGATCATGTTGAACTTCTATCTGGCATGATTTTTTTACTATCTGATTTGACACAGAAGACTTTACCCAAAAGCTTCCTACCGAAGAGTTATCTTTGAGAAAGTCCTCTTTGGAATGAGATCTAGATTAAGGTACTATGGTCTAAGACTTGTATTGGAAAACTGGTTACTTTTGCCTTCGAGAATTTTGACTTCCATTGTTGATTTGTAAAAGCTTTGTCTGATCCCTCCACAATATTATCAGGATGATCTCTATTATTGGTCCAAGTATACCAATTTCTTTCATTTTGTATTTCATAGAGATCATGAATTTCTATCAACTCATGTAATCCAATTTTGTGTTGTGGTACTGGGTTTCCACCTCTCGTATCCCTTTGCGACAAAACCTGATTAAAATCACATACTAAAACTACTGGATATTGTTAATAGTAGCGAAAATCCTTTAAGAAATTCCAAACAAAAGGTCTACCTGACACATCCGGGTGACCATAAACCAAACCTAAGCACCACTTAAAATTATTAGCACCTGAAATTAACAAAATGACAAAGTTTTTAGGCTTTTCTAAAACTAGAACATCAGAATTACTGCCCCAAAATACTGCTAACCCCCCTGTTCTCCCAGCTGCATCTACAAAAGCCACCCTATCATATATTGAATTTTCCTTCCATGCCTCCAAGTGCTGTTGCTGCGACATGGTCTCTATCAAGAATAAAATATTAGTTTTTTTTATCTCACCAGCTAATTGATCTTCTTCGTAGAGGTGTTGTTAAAACCTATACAATTTCATGCTATTACTCTCATGGATGTTTTGGGACCTTCTTTGGTACACCTCTCCTAAAACCTTGCTTAATTTCTCTGATCACTCCACTGCTTTCTGGTTCAGGTTGCTTCAAGTTTGTTTTCCTCCGCAAAAAAAAACCCTTCCTGCAAATATGATGTTCCTGCTCCTGGCATGCTCTACTTGATTGCCTGATTCCTGAGCGTTTGCCTCCAGCTCTTCTGTTTTTTTGCTAGTTGCTAATTGAAATTTATTAATAAAAAACCCGAACCTTTCCTTTATGGGGCCAATTTTCCACTCTAGCTCTTCCTCTTCATTCAGGTCTTCAGATTGTTTCTTTGTTGTGCATATCTTATTCATATGCATAATTGATTTAGAAAATTAAAAATTTCCTCTTGCACTGCCTTCCAATCATATGCCACCACTTTTTCACTAGCCTCAACAATCTGGTACTCATCTTGATCACCATTTAGTGGATGCTAGGATCGTTTACCCTTTCCTTTACCCATATTATCACCCCCAAACTTATTTTCAGTTTCTGCTTCATGAACAATTTCTTATACTCCACTATCGTCATTCTTTTCTTCAAGGTGTTCTTTGGTGAAAGTGACTTTCTCATAGTAGCCTGTTTTCCCATGAGCCTCTTGCTTCTTCTCCTACTTGGTTCATGTATTCCCTCTATCTGAATAGGGTTTTGAATCATCATCCCACTATCTGGAGTTTGAACCTGCATATCTACAGTCAACTGATTATTAGTAGCATTTTCCCTGACTGCACTGCTTTGAATATCTTCCTCCTGCACTTGTAATAAATGTTGAGCTAACTGCTGAGCAAACTAAATAAGTCACAGTTTGCTATCCGAACTACCAATAACGCTCATAGAAGTCTTCTGGTCCATTCGTAAGTCTTGTTGATTGGTAATTTCATCTCCACTGCACATCCTCTATCATCTGGATAGGCTAGGCCTCCACAGCTACATTCTGCTTCTGATTATTTACTATCAATGCATTATGAAAACCTTCACCTATTTTGCTTGACATCTGTGGTTGAATCTCCATTTCTCCTCCATTCATCATCTCTATATCAACTTAGTCCACATCATGAATAAAACCATTTGGAAGATGCCTCATTTGGTAGATCATTGTGTGGATTTTGTGGTTGTTCATGTTGTTGATTCTGATTTATCTTATTGGCTCCAAACTAAGGATCGAACCTTACCTGAGAAGGACCAGCACCATTATTATTTTTGTTCCACTGCTTCCATCTCATGTGCTTCCTTATCCAATATAGTTTTGCTGTAGAAGATGATTAGTAATTTCCATAGAAAATAGAAAACCTTCTTTCACCCGATCATCTGGCATTTCACTGCATTTCTCCCACCTCAACTCCATATACCCATCACTGATTCTAGTATTTCTCTTAGCCTGTATATAAATAGGCTCTTAATGAAGAAGGAAACATCTCTCCGGCATTATCAGCTTGCAAATTCCCATCAATAAAATTCTCTAGATCATTATCATCCACTGTAGGAAACCTTTGACAAGGATGACCTATAACACCATAACGACAACAAAATTTATAAATTCTTTCATGCCTTACATCTATCCAAACCCCAGTACCATTAACTAGGTCTACATAAAAACCATGAAATAAAAGGAACCCCCGGGACTACCCACATAGGAGCACTTAAATATTTCAATCTCATTAGGCCATAAATAAATATCAACATTAACAATATCACCTACCATGTTTGTAATCTTAATTGCAGGCCTAGTAAAAAATCATTTTGATGAAATACCATGGATCTGAATTGGTATTCTAACCTTTCCCACTTTCAACTTCTTCATTGATATTCCAGCACCCCATCTTCTAAACGCAAGTAATCCACCCGCCATTGCAAAAGGTTCCATGTGCACCATTGCTAAAGCCTCCTCCCTAGACTGAAATTTGACAACATAGAAATTTTTATATCTGTATTGAACATATGTTGTTATGCTCCAATAAGTGTTGATGTAGTCATTAAGTATTTCAACACTAAAATCTCTCTCATTCATCCAATATGCCAACAAGACATCCTGCTCCAATTCTACTACTTATTCGTATTCTTGCGCGATCCTCACTACTCCACCTCTTATAGTAGTTCTATTAATCTGAGAAAGATCAGTATAAGGAATTATTGGTTCCTGATATTCCTCAGAAAATCCAAACCGGAAGGGGTAAAGAAGTCATCCGAGAGAGGCGAAGAAGATACATCACTCTTTTTCTAATTCTAGAACAATACGTATACTCTGTTTGATTTCTCATTTTGTTGGTTGTGGCTAGTTCAGCATTGAAGGCTTCTCTATTTAAAGAATTTGATTTGTCTTTATCTGTCTGTCTTTTTGGCTTTGCTTCTGAAGTTGGATTTTCTCTTTTATCTTTCGTATCCCTCATGATTACAACTATATATATTCCCAAACTAATAGCCAGTCCTAATTTAAGATGGTAATCAAACGTTCCTAATTTAAAAAACCCTAAACCTATTTCGACAGTAAATCTTTGTTTTTATTGTCTGATTAGGGACCTTGAGAAACTTAAACGCTTCTAGGGAGATGAAACTCCTTTGGAACGCGCTAAATTTACGTCTAATCTATATATAAAGTATAAAACCTTTCTTCAACCAACTTCATGTGGTTCTTTGCAGAGACTAAAACCCTAAACTCCAACTTTAATACCTATTATTGCATGCATGCGAGATTAGGATCTTTAGAAAGATCTTGAACCCTTCAACCTTTTGTCATATTTTGATTTTTCCATTCTAATTGCAGGAATCAAAATTATGAGATTAAGTGACAGATGAAACCCTAGTTCCTCTGCTAGACGAAAACCTTCTGTGTTCTCTTGCTTCTCTTTTCTTAGAGAGAGAAAAACTCTATTTGATAAATTTAATCATACGAAATGATATTTTTGCTGCACAGCTACTCATATAAACAAAGCAATCTATTTAATACTACCTCCATCCTGTGAGTATTGACATAATTATTTTTCACGATTTTCAGTGATATTATTTGACCATCAATATCTCTAGCTACACATAATGATTCCGCATAAAAATTGATCTTTAGAAACTAGAAGTTAAAATGAATCTAACAATATTTTACATGATATTTTTATCATAAATATATTAATTTATATTTAGGGTCAAAGTTTACAAAGTTTGACTTGGAAAGAGTAAACATGCTAATACTCGTGGGACAGAGAGAGAGTAGAATATTTAACTATCACAATCAAGTTCAACATCAATTTTGAGGAATATATTTGAGAATAACTAAACAACAACAACAACAATAGATGCTAGGTAAGGATCATTCATTTCTGCAAATCTTTTGAATATAGAACTAACCTAATAAAAGATTAAAAAAATAAGTGTTTATATAACTCTAGAATTCAAAATTAAGGACTGATATAACTTTAGAATTCTTGTTAGGTTAAAATAGAAAGGAGGGTAAAATTGTCCATAATTTTTTAGAAAACAAAAAGAAGGTATTTTGTTTATTTCTGGGATGGTCAACGTGGGGGATGGAAACTTTGGTTGGAACTGCACAATAGCCAATAACTTAGGTTTATTTTGATACTTTTAAATTTTACAAGGTTGATTTGACACTTTCACAAAATAATATAATTGACTTAACAAATAAAATAACCTTCTTGAATCGGAATATCCTAAACAGATTGACAGCCTTTCCGGATGTTTTAGAAGACTTTTCATTCAATATGCCATCAATTTGTAGCTTTTGTAAAGAAAACAGTGACTCAATTCATCATACTCTCTCTATTCATTTAAGTTTGACAGTTCACTTTTTGACATAATTTTTAGAAGATACCAATTGGGTGGAGCAAAATGAATGGGAATTAACAAAAGTAAATTGAATGGTGGAAATTTCCTTAAATCATTCTAGATTTGGAATGTGCCAAATTAAATTGAACATCTTTAAATGAAAAGTGTTCCAATGATAGATGAACGGTGGGAGTACATTGAATTCTTGTCCTTTCATTGAAAACATTTGGAATACAATGGTTCAGAATTTTAATATAAAGTCACACATATTTTGTCTATTTATGGGATAGAATCTTTCATACTGGACATGCAATGAAAGATCCTAATTTAATCATCTATTGCGAATTATTAAATGTAGTGTGATATGGTTTGTCTGGTGTGCTCGGAATATATAAATCTTTGATAGTATAAAGCCTTTTGTATCTTCCTTAAGAAACATTCTATTCCAGATGAATAGCATTTTGATTTTGAACAAAATGAACTTTCAATGGGATTTATCAAACACTTTGCCAAAATTGTTCTTCCAAAAAGTTTATATGCATAAAGGCTCTAAAATTATAACATGGTTTCCTCCTAGTATCATAAAACTGAAAACAGATAACTCATTTATACGTAATGGTGAGTCTGGTGTTGTTCGGATCATAGAAGACAAAAATGTGCATCCAGTTCTTGCAGCAGCGCAATATCTGCAAAAATGCTCCTATTTGAAAGTTGAGATTGCAGCTCTTCTCTGTGGGTTAACAACTGCAGCTGAACATAACATTAAAGAAGTTGAAGTGGAATGCGACTTGGAACTATTAGTGAAGATGGTGATAAAGGAATACAAAATTCCATGGCAGTGCAACTCAGAAATGAGACTGATTTGGAAGCTACTAAATTCAATGGACTGGTCTATCTCACATATATTTAGAGAAGCCAACTGTGTTGCACCTTCTTTAGCACAAGTAGCGAGCTCAACATAGGTAAATGTAATATTTGTGGGTGCAAGTCTTCCATTAGATATAGAGAGCAAAGTGCAGATGGATTCAATGGCTTGCATCAATTTCTGCAAATTGAAATTATCTGACTCTACATTTGTATGTTTACAGCTTCGTTTTAAACAATGATGAACTCTTATCCTTTGGTTGATGTAATAATTGCATTTCCTCGTACTGATTGTGTTGAATCCCTTAGATTTAGGATTAAAATAGGATTTTGTTTATATTCTAGTCACGGTATTATCTTCTATTATTGCTATCATCCCCCTCCCCCTCCTCCCTCTTTTCGTACATTCTTTTTATAAAAATAAACAAGTAGGGGTCCGTAAAAAATAATAAATACTCTCTCCGTCCCAATTCTATTTTCACAGTAATTATTATCACGTTGTTCAAGAAACATGTTTGACCGTTAATATCTTTATCTATGTATAATAACAGTAAATAAAAAGTTAATGATTAAAAACTACTTGTTACGAAGAAGTGAACAAT
>JAUOBV010146804.1:0-12529 GCA_032360425.1 Rubia occidens | reverse complement strand
AAATATGTGGTCAAAGTTGGACAGTGAATAGTGACATCTCAGGAAGTGTGCAATTTGAGCTGGGACGGAGGGAGTATAATAAACGGCGGCAGGAAAGACATGAAAATTTATTAGGTATCCGAAAAATGTGTCAGCGATGATATGAAATGGAAAACTGGTTGATGCAATTCAAAGACGTTGCCTTCATTTAATTGAAATTGTGTTTAAAAAACGGCAGGAAATACACCTGACATTTAGGTATCCGAAAATGTGTTAGCGAAAATATGAAATGGAAAACAGGTTGATTAATCAATTCAAACATCAAGCAACAAGCCAACAACCATAGAATTTAGAGACTAAATTATAAAACATCTCTAGGTGACCATGTCGACGGTGCCAATCCAACATAAACCCTTAAAAAAACCCTTCTTAATCCAAGCTTTCTTTAACCAAAGTTCCGCTCATAATAAAAGGCACCTTTTTTAAGCTTTATTTTCTGAACTATTGTAGTTACAAATAGTGAAAATATTTTATGGCTTCCTTGAGAATATATAACATCCACACATATAGTGAACTAACGAACACTTCTTAATTGACACATCATGAATTTTGGTAAAAAAAAATAGGTAATAATCACTTACCAACAATGGACCTCCGTAAATAAGGACTTCTCAAACACTTATTTTTCATTTTAAATTATAATTAATTAAAAATACAAAATAAGTGTACATAATTAGTTGGTTGGCATTTCACGAATAAAGAGGTACCAGTTTCTTGATTAAGGAACAACTATTTATTAAGAAGTGATTCTTAAAACTCAACAATGACCCTTCTTAAATAAAGAGTGTTCCCTATTAAGAAAAATAGATTTAAGAAACAATCGATGTGGATGCTCTTAGTTTCCTCGAGAGAATCTTGTTAATGATTCAAAGATAATAGAGGAAAGTGCCAATATAACCCTACCTACTTGACATTAGTGTCAATGTAACGCTCAGATAATTTTTAGTACAAAAATAACATTAACTAGTTAATGTAAGTGCCAAAATAACACTCAGACCCCATTTTCGACATTGACTTTCATTTTCCGGCATTGACTGTATGTAAAATGTCCAAAATACCCTTAGTGTTAAAATATGAATTTGAGTTCACCGGACCGCCGCCGAATGTCGTCGAGCCACCGCCGGACCACCACCGCCAGACCGCCGATATGGTTATATTAGCACATTCTTAAAACTTATAGGGTTATATTAGCACATTCCTAAAAACTTATAGGGTTGTACTAGCACATTCTTAAAACTTATAGGGTTATATCAGCACATTCGTAAAAGGGTAAAATTGACTTTTCCATCAAATCTGGCCTTCAGATGTCGAAAAAGGTTATATTGACACTTACATCAACTAGGTAGGGTTATCTGCACTTTCAGTTATCAAAAGTTTATATTGGCATTTATGTCAAGTAGGTAGTGTTATAAAAGCACTTTTCCCTATTAATTTTTCATGTCAGGGCATAAGTTATAAATTTTAAATTTCTTGTCAATATTAATAAGTTTGGTTTATCAATATTTATTGAATTACCTGAGTTATTATGTTTTGATGCAATTGATGTTGATGCAATTAATATTGATGCAAATATTGACAAAGATGTATCAAATAAAGTTAGAATAAGAATATATATATATATATATATATATATGTGTGTGTGTGTGTGTAAGTATTTATACGTACTATTAATACAATATTCGATGAACACGTGTCACAGGTACTAATGATGCCGTCTGCAAAGTTTTCCACCTGTTCCGGATGGGGTGGACATGCACCGAGGAATAGCCACATCAGTAGACACCGGTAAGTCGTCAGCTTCAAGGCCCTCCGTTGCATCCTCCTCCACGTCCTCTACTGCTTCATCAGCAACATAATGTTGCTCGTGGGCAACGCTACCCGTATCAAATTGAGCAGTGGGAGATATAAGAGCATGACTAGTAGACGAAGTAAGGTATGCAGTATAGTCAGGCAGAGTAGTAGTGTAGCGTGATGGTGATGGTCTTATGTGGGCTAGACTAGCATGTGAGGGTCCGGCTTCAAAAGAATCAATTCCTGCAATAAGATTTGTACGGCGTCGTTGGCGACCACTCTGCTAGCCAGGAGGAGCTATACGGTGGCTTCTGATGTCATCGTATCTGACACCAGGGAGCGGTCCATGGGCGCATGTGGCTGATAGTACTGCAGTCTGGAGGTGGATGCACATGTTCCATAGAAGTTATGGCTTCCTCATGTAATCCCCTGATAATGTCTGCGTAAGGTGGGGGACATCTGTCCAAATTAATGTCGAATTTGAGGCACATCCTGCACATGGTTTGCATCTGCGGGATCAAGGTAAACATGTTAGAAAACCAAAAATGAAGAATTTGTATGTATTAATTACATGTAATAGGGCAATACTAATAAATACCAAATACTCTGCACTTGCTGCATCTCCTTAAAACCCTTCCAGAACTGCTGGGCGCTTTTCTGGCCGACCAATCATGGTTACCGTCTTGCAAATATACCACTCAACGTACTTGTGATCAGGTGTATACGGATCTGTTGGGCCAAAGATCGGGGCTTGATGCTCTGCTCTGTGTTCCCAAGCTTGTATATGTGTGCTCAGTACAATTCTCCAATCCAAATTTGACCTTCCCCGACGGTCTCTGGAATGAAGAAATTTATGTTCTTCCTTACTCACCAACTGCATAGGTATTGGTTGGATGTAGCCAAACTGCCTGAGTACACGATGCACATGATGTCCCTTGACGATGTGCCAACATATAAGGTTGATCGTCGACAGCTAGTTGGTGTGACCAGGTGTACAATGTGGTAGGAGATGTTACATGACATCTTCAGTGTATGGCTGCCAAATGAACTGACAAAAAAGTACAAGAAACTAAATTAAAGGTTGCATGAAGTCTTCCGACATGTAATAGAAAATATAATCCTCCTTTTCCGTGGAATTCAAGAACCCTAAGTATGTCATACCTCATTGTTGGGAAGAGATTTCAGCTGATCTCAGTACACATTTAGCAGATGCATGGGTGATCGCGATAAGTCATATCGAGCCATCCACCTAAGAAGAAACGCGTATAGAATATGAGTTATTATTAGTATGGAAAAGGGTTTAGGTATTGCATTCTTACTGATTGAATACAAACCTGGATCCTAGAGCATTCATGTTGTCCATCATGGGAGGTTGGCCTGCAGGATGGATGCTCATTATTCGCTCCCACGCCCACAACTGTGAAGGAATACGAGCTATGAAAATGTAATCTTAGGTTTTCATATGAATATGTGACCAACTGACGAGTTGTAGCCGCAAAGTTACCTGAAGTAGGACAAGGGGCAATGACATGTTTTTCACAGTCGGAATTGCAGCATCACATAAGAACCTGTACAAGTATAGCAAAAATGCACTCCCCCAACTGTAATATTGTACCGCATCTAGGTCCATCAGTAGCATCAGATATAGGAGAGGGATTTGGTACCCCGAAGTGTCAAACATAAGCATTCCACCAACCAACAGGAGAAGGAAAACTCGTGCGCGCTGCTGACACTGTACCTCTGTAGCATCATCCAGAAATGCACTATGCAACAAGGTTGCCAACCATGACAATTTGATGTGGGCCCCGTTGATAGCCTCCAACGATGGGGTGGTACCTAAGAAGTCGTTGCATATCATCTGTCATTCAGCCGCAGACTTGCTCATGTCAGGACCTGTGACGGGAAGACCATCGATCAGTAAACCCCAGAGAACACCGACATCCTGCAACGTGACTGTAGCCTCGCCCATCGGAAGATGGAAAGTGTGTGTCTCAGGTCGCTAGCGCTCTACCAATGCTATGATAAGGCAATGGTTTATGTGAATTGGTCCGGAATCGAGTAGGTCCTAAAGCCGACCGCACGAACATAGTGCAGCACCCGATCAAGGATCTCAACATCCCAACATGCACCATCACACTATCTCACCTGCAATGCTGAATCTTGAAATTGAATGGTGTATATCGCATGTGCCCGATGTTCCACGTGATGATATAGAAAATTATCTTCAATCGGCCCAGGATGATCCATGACGTATCCTTGGAGAAAATGAAAGAGTGATCAATAATCAAGTCCCTTCTTTTACCACCGAATCACAAAAGAATTAGCAGCATAAAACAATTCATATCACATAATCACCGATGAAATATTGTAGCACGGCACAATAATGAAACTAGTTGAATTACAGGCTAGCTGAATATACCATACAGGGTCACATAAGAATCAGTAGGAGAAATACAGAAGTACACCAAAGTGAAAAATCTTGATAACTTGAAGTACAAAAAAATACACTGAATGACAAAAAAAAGTACATTCCAAACAACACCCTATGCAGAACGCCGCCCACGGACACCTCTACAGTTACCCGGTAGTCTCTTATCCATCTAATTTCGAATCCTTCTCTCCGCAAATTGGCCTCGCCTCCGATTTCAAAACTTTTCGATGTCAGGGATCAACCTCCAGTTGGCTGGTTACCACTGTGAGGGATCTCGGACATGCACGAAACCCTCACTATATTGAGCAACGAAGGTGGTCGTGTGATATGCCATGTCACAAAGGTTCATAGGATCATCACGCCTTTTTCTGCAAACAGCCAAGGCATGGGAACAAGGTAGACGGAAAATTTGCCATTCGTGAAAACTACACTCTTTCTTCGAGTATTTTACAGTACAGTGTTGTTCCCCCAAACTTCCATCTCGGGTCCTTGCGAGAACCTTATAAATTTGTTCTCGCTGATTATACACGTTCACAATATGTCCCTACCCCCAATTGTCTTGCTTCTGAAACTTCTGCCAAATTCTCTTGGCAAAACAGACCTGCATAATGATAATAATTTAGAATATATAATCTCCTCAAATTTCCTCTCCACAATGATATTAATTTAGAAATATACCTCCAGTTTTTTTGCCTCCGTCAACCTCTGGATATCTTAAGCATACTGACTTCATCAATCCATTGACTGCAGATGCCTTGGTTGCTGCCGTTTTGGCGTTCGTAATTGGCACCACCGACGCTGTATTCTCCATTTTAGAGAAAACTCAGCGTAATCCGACTATTCAAGTAATTCGACCACCCCCAACTAATATCTCCTCTCTTTCCTAAGTAACCATTTATATGTAGTCTCTGTTCTTCCATCAGCTGTTGCGTGTTCTGTAAAATGTGTTGTTTGTTGGAAGCTGTGACGTAACCTTACTACAGCAAACATTTGCTGGTGTGATTCATTGATTTGGAGTGCTTAAAACAAAGTTCCATTTAGAAGTGTATAGCTGCACCTTTTATATTTATGGGTAATATACAAATATAACCATATGTATTTGAGAAAGTGCAAATATAACCCTGAGATAATTTTTAGTGCAAATATAACCCTAACTAATTGAAGAAAGTGCAAATATGACCTTTTGATGAGAATTCCGCCGGACCGCCGCCGCCGAAAAAGTGCAAATTGTGTTTTGGAGACGTGAAATATTTAAAATGTCCTCACACCCATCCATCTTCAACCTGCTTCAATATGTTTTATCAATGTTCTGCCTACTTTCAACATTCTATCCGCGCTGTATTCTTCAATCTGCGACAACTAGGACGTCGAGTTGGTGTCCTTCACCTGTTCCACCGACAACCTAGCCAGTCCTCTGCCAGGATTGCCACGCCAAGTACTCCGTCTGCACCTCGCATGACTGCACCCCATTGGTTGCCCCTCCGCCCTCATGCTCACCTCCGACTGGGGTCTGCAAGAAGCAGCGGAATGGAATTGGGTCTGAAAATCAAACTATGAGCTGGTGGTGCCATTGAGGTTTGGCAGAGAAGTGAGGGTTCTGGGAGCAGGCAATGTGAGATTGAGTATGCTTTTGGCAGGGAATCAGCAGCCAGTAGTAGTTTTCCCGGGGGTACACCTAGCTCCTTCTTGTATGAGGCATTTTCATTGTAGGAGGGGAACCAAATATCCTTTCTTGTACGAAGTGTCGGTACCTTGTATTCTATCCCGTACATATCTTATCATCTGCACCATCCAGTTAATCCATCTGTCTCCTCCTCGTAGCTGCAACACTTTAATGTTTCTATCAATAGTTGCTTAGGAGATCTCCAACTTAGGTTTCTTACAGCATCACATAGATATACCAGTTCCAAATATCTCTGAACATTCCTTTCCCTTGTTGAACCACTATATGCGAGTCATTGAATATCTCCAGAAGAAGTACAAGATATCTCCAGGTTTCATATTCCCCTTACTGTCAACAGCTAAATTCAACCACCGCAGATGAAACATTAACCGCCATTGGCATTCATCGTGAACCACTTTTGACGCAAGATCGTGCATTTTCCACCCATTCCGGGGATTCCACCACCACTAGTGATCATGCCATGGCTACATATTGCTAAACCCTTCATGGTTTGCCTTATTTTCAGTTGCCAAAATACTCTATTTGTTTCTATTTAATTGGCACAAAATAAAAATCTTTAAAAAGTTTATGTGAGTAAAGGAAATTGTATTGAGAGTAATTTAAAAAGTAAAATGAGTGGATGAAAATAATTTACTACCATATCCAAGCAATATTGGATCGTAACTTGCAGTTCCTCTGTATATATGACAATATCGAAAGTACTATAGTTACCGAGAGGAGGGGAATAATGTACAGCCTGAAGGATAACGGTTCTCATCTGACCAGCACCACTAAGAAAAAGTTACCACACCAACTTCTGCACTTCTCTTCAACAAAAAACTGGATGCAATAATATCAATGAGACAAGGGAGAAGTCAAACATTATCTGGCCAGAATTCCCGGTAGAAAGCTCGATCAAATTCCTTCTCTTTTAAACGCTTCTCAATCTCTTGCATTTTCCTCATCTTTTTGGATAGGCCCGCATTTTCCCTTTCAACCTGTGACTGGAGAAAATAGTATCTGTCGCATTAGCTCATGAACCTACTCATCACTATTTGTACTTATTTTTTTAAAATGCAGGGTTCAGTATAAAGTACAACAGGGAGCACGGAAAAACTCCGACTCCTAGCCCACCTCAACAAAGTAAAGTATGTTAATTTTACAAGTCTTGCACCAAGTAACTAGCCTCCAATACTCAATCATGGACAAAAGCAAATATTGAGTAGTGAGTACATGTTGTCAACATGCATAAGAATCTATCTGAACTGAAATGCTTCATTAGCATGAAGATCCAAAGCCCAAATTTTCTAGAGATCCGTTATGCAACAATAAACCGGTGAGATCATTACAAAGTAAAAGCTGCTTAAGAAATATGAACATATAGTTTGATGATTGCACCATAAGAAGCAGATCTCCTGGTTCTATACCTAAACATAACACGGTCAACACCTATAGCGCACCTCATGGCTAGAACAGTTGCACGGTCACAAGTCCAATAATAGAAACTGCATAATATTCATGTTTCTACCAACCTCCTTAACCATAAAATTAGTATGACAACAACGAATATCTTCCAAATTTTATGCAACTGAACTTCTTAACATACTAACAAATGCAAGAAAGAAGTTCGACGCATTAAGAAAATTCGAAGAGTTAAAAGAAAAGTAGCTAAAATTCAGAAATCTGTACCTTCTCCTTACTGTCATCAGTTGGATTCTCAGCCTGTTTAGGCTTCTCGCCCACTTTCTTAGCTTTGTCGGCTCCTAATCCTCGCTTATTCTTCTTAACATGAGCCTCAATCGGTTCAAGCCTCCCCTGTCAAAAATTCAGTGGATTGAGGAGAAAGAAGGGCATATCTCAATGTCTCAATACTGATGCATAATAAGTTTATTGCCCCAACAGAATCTGGATTAAAATTTTGAATTACCGGGAAAAAATCCACACTTTATTCAACCCTCTGAGTGTCATACTGTTGGGGAACTCTCTTGTTTATGCAAATCAAAAGACAACGAAATTCCCAGCTCGAAAACATGATTCTGGAAAAACTAAGAATTTACATACAATTCTGAAATAGAATTGAATAGAAACTACCTGTTGAGAAACACCAAGACCCGTGCCTTCTTTCCAACCATGCTTCTTCAAAAGCTGCAATTCGATTACAAACACAGAAGCAAAACCCCAATCAGAAAATATTCCAAAACCCCATGAAAATATATTTGTAATTCTTGCAAAGAAAAGGAGAAGCGAACCTGAAACCCGATATTGGAAGAAGCAATTGGTGCTGATGTAGAAGTCGAAGGCTCCATCGCCCCGTAATCTCTACCAGGACCCAAACCCACAACCCGAGAGCCTTCACCATCACCGTCGTCCAACCCCATCATCGTATCCGTCTGTTTCTTGGGGAATTGTAAATTTCGCTTAGAAATTTTAGGAAATGGCAAATTACTAATTTCAAAACCAAATTTTAAAGTGGTTAATGAGTTAAATGAGTTAACTCATTAAATGAGTTAAATGAGCTCCTTTAGATTTTGTTCAACGATGTCGGTCAACGTCGTCTTTTCATGTTTTTTGTGAAAAAATATTTTTTAGGGTTTCAGGGGTAAAATAGTAATTTTATGGCTTAGGGGAGCAAACAAATCATTATGGATTTGTAGAGTATCAATAGTAATTTTGGATTTTTTATTTGAGGGTTAAAATAGAGATGGGTTTGGGGACCAAACAAATCATTTTGAATTTGTAGAGTGTCAAATGAGGATGGTTTTGAGACTGGGGACCAAAACAATGTAGTTTCATATATGTTGGGGATCATTCAGACAATTTAGTCTAAACTATAAATATGAATTTTAAAGTTTAAAGTAGGGAGGAGAGATGAGAATGGAGTATATCTGTATATATCTCAGCGTCAATGAATCCAAACTTTAACATACATTGATGGTATTTATACTAAGAAATGTAGTATTCAACTCATGCGTTGGCACTTTGAAGTTTCAACTCCTTCATTAGATGTACTATGTTTGACATATTTACTATTTTTGTATATTTTAAAGATTATAGTTTGTTTTCTTTTATGATAAAAAATACATCATTTTTAACCACTTTTTAACTTTTGCTCCCACACTCGATTCTCCCTACACATTTTTACTTGCAAAAAAAACATCACATATAGTGTCAAACATATTGAAATAGAGGAGTACATTCACTTCTTTTTTATCTTTTTTTAAACAAATAGTAGGACCTTTCTTATTAAGATATAGAAAATGGTTTACAATTTTAGTGATAGACTTGTACTACTGTTAGTCTATCTTCTATTACAATTGATACACTAATAAACTATTGAAACGCCAAAACTAAAATGAGAAAAATCTAACTATTACAAGTTGGAAATAAATCCCACATGATTATCTCACAGAGGTGAGTGGGGTGAGTGTCCCACTTGATAGACCGTGAAGGTGTGTCAGAGCTCCACACCAACATGATGTATCAGAGCTTGCTTCACGCCAATTTGGCGTATAGAGACTTAAAGACCATCATTTATTAGGAGGAGAACTCGAGTTGCGACTGGTCAGTCGATCACAACACCCTAAACTAGTTAATCTAAAACAATGTTGTCATCCAGGGAAGTCAAGCTGCAACATAGCACATTTATAGCTCATAAGCTTAAGAAATAAGCTTTAAAAAGAATGCGTTGGATGTGATTTAGGCCTGGAGTTCGAAAGGACTGAGGTGGGGAGTTGTGTGTTGTCGCTCGCTTTCGTTGACCTGATGAACCCCTCCGAACTTTGTTCACCTTTGACCGGAACATTGTATGCTTTGACCAGGCTTCTTTAACCTTTGCTGACCTGGTTGTTGATGATCGTCGTCCGGAAATTGACCGTCGTGCTCCGTTCATTGACCGTACTTTGTTCGTTGATCATGCTCCATTCAGTAACCTTCGTTGACCGTGCTCCGATCGTTGACCATGCTACGTTCATTGAACGTGCTTCGTTCTTTGACCGTTCATTGTCTGTTCGTTGATCGTCCTTAAACGTCGATGATCGTCCTTGAACGTCGATGATCGTCCTTGAACGTCGATGATCGCCGTGCTCCCTTCAATGACCATGATCACTTCATTGATCGTGCTTGCATTCGTTGACCATCTTTGACCGTGCTCCGTTCGTTGAATGTGCTCCCTTCGTTGACCGTGCTCCGTTCGTTGAATGTGCTCCCTTCGTTGACCGTGCTCCGTTCATTGGACGTGCTCCATTCGTTGGACATGCTTTATTCCTTGACCGTCGTCGACCGTGCTCCATTCATTAACCGTTCGATGACTGTTGTTGACCCAACCGTTGACCAAAATGTCATCGTTGACCAGATCCCCGCCGTTGAACATATCACCTGTGTTGACCGGATTGCCAGCATTGACCGAATTTCCTCCGTTGTCTGGATCCCCGTCGTTGACTGGATTTTTGATTAGACAAAATTTTACCTTTTTCCTCGCTGGATGTTACCGAACCTCATTTTTTTCCACCGGCCAATTGTACGTTACGCGCTCATCGAAATTTGGCTAATGCAATGCGAAAGGGGGCAAAACTACTACGATACATGAGATCTAGTAAATGGAAAAATAGGAAGCAAGAAAGACAAAAAAATAGAAAGGAAAATGGGGGAGCAACCGGCCCGCCAGTGGAGGTGGCGGAGATGGCGGTGGCTACCCGAGTAGGGTTGCTCTATTTTTTTCTTTTGGAAGAAGGGAGTCGTGCTCAAGAAGATGGTTTTAGCTCACACATCCATTCACTTCTTAAGTTTCATAACAAAGTTAACTTATTTTAAAGATGGGAGACTAGTTTCTACTTTTGCTCCCTATATATAGATTCTAGGGTAAAATACAAATATAACCCTATTATTTTCTGAAAGTGCCAATATAACCTTGTAAAATTTGAAAGTGCAAGTATAACCCTAAGTTTTTCAATAAATGTGCCGATATAACCTTTTCACACTATTCTGGCATTGACTATCCATATTCCGACATTGACCATATCTAAAAAGACTAAAATACCCCTAATCTTATAATTAAAAACTTAATGACAAAAGTACCATCGGTGTCTTCTTCTTCTCCACCATAGCTCACAAATAATGTATTCTCTCTTAACCTGGACCAAATAGCAAAAAATCACAAAATTGAGCTTCCTAAACACAGAGCACCAAATAACTCAAAAGGGTCGAGATTTATTGAAGGAAAAAACACTTCTTTATTAACAACATATTTCTTTCTTAACACATAGCACTACACAGAGCAATTTATTGACAACTGATTTCTTCATTAAGACAGAGCACTGCACATGCGTTAATAAACAACCTATGCACAATGGGTCTCAGTCAGTACAACCTAAGCCGCTCTACTTCTCCGTCGCCACCTTAAGCCCTAAGCCCCGCCAACCCAACCCCGCCGCTCCTCTCCTTGGCCTCCGTCTTAAGCCCGAAGCCCCGACACCTACCCACCGCCAACCTTAGCCCTAAGCCCAACTGCTCCACTCCTCAGTCACTGCCTTAAGCCCTAATCCCTTCCACAGCTCGCTGCCAGCCCTATCCCTAAGCCTCTCCGCCGATCCACCGCCCGTTGCACCCCAAACTCCAGCACCTTCCACCACCATCTAACTTCTGCTCACCCAACCGCGGCGACTTAATACCCGCCGCACAGCACCATTACAACGGCGGATCTGAGGGTCTGCGGGTGCATCAATGTGGGAGAACAATGGGTGGTGAAGAGAGGAAGAACATCAAGTGGGAGAATGAGTCATTGATGAGTTTTGTGAGAGAAGATGATTTTTAGGGATTTAGTTGTCATTTAAGATTTTTTAGTTTTTTATAAATATTTTAAATTAGGGGTATAATGGTAATTTCATTGGTTTCTGACCAAATTCATGTTGCTAGGGTTAGATTGACACTTTCAATCAAAAAATAGGGTTAGAATTGCACTTTCAGATTTTACAGGATTAGATTGACACTTTCGACCAAAACATAGGGTTATTTTAACACTTAACTCTAAATCTTTTGTGACAGGTCGAAGAAAACTTTAGATGAACAAAAACATGATCTATTATTATTTTAGATTTGATCGATCATGGGAGTCGATGTATAAATCACTCATCTCAATGAGTGATTTAATTATTTTTTTAAATTCTAATTTATTAGAGATACCTTGTTAAAATATATTTAAAAGAATATGTATTTATTAAATCCGTTTATTATGGGATCCAAAGTGATATACTCGCGATTCCATTTTCTAAGGGCACCACATTTAGAAAAAAAATACCAAGTAATAAAATAATTCCATCCAATAAAATTTGAGAACATCTCTTGTTAAGTCTAACCATTAAATTATGGCAAAGTTTTGGGAAAAACCGTCTTTCCACATGCTTATGGAAAGACGTGGTTTAATAAGAATAATAAAAGGTTAAAGGTTTTAGTTGTAATATTAAAAATTTATTATGCAACATGTAGTAGTTATAAAATTTCTAACCCAATTCATACAACCCGAAAATTTTATCATCATTTGTTCTAATTTACACTTTAAACCTTGGTCTTTCCATGACTTATGGAAAGACTGTCTTTCAAGAGACGGACTC
>JAUOBV010146697.1:0-12533 GCA_032360425.1 Rubia occidens | reverse complement strand
CATCATATGAAAAATGGAAGGGTAGGAAGCCTAATGTCTCATAATTTCATGTCTTTCCCAGTAAGTTTTATATTCTCATGGATAGAGAAAAGTTGGCAAAGTTTGATAGTCGCAGTGATGATGGTATTTTTCTGGGATACTTTGTGAATAACGATGCCTAGAAGGTTTACAATCTTCGCACTAAAACTCTTATGGAGTCTATTAATATGATTGTTGATGATTTCGATGAGAAATATTTATCAAGAGAAGGAGAAGATGAACCAGCCCCAGTTCATGTTCCAACACAAAACAATTCAGCTGATTAGCATGTCGATTTTAGAACACCAGAAGTTTCCAAAAATCCCAACGATCTAGAAGATGGTGATGTTGGAACACCGATCTCCAACTACCCACCACAAGTTCTAACACAGGAGGTACCTGAACCCATCTCTAAGAGAACACGTGCTCTACCACGGATAAGCTATAGAGAACTTGCTGGATTACAGTGTTTTATCTCACTAATTGAACCTAAGAACAATAAAGAAGCCCCTACTTGATGAGTATTGGATTTCCACTATGCAAGAGGAACTCGGCCAGTTTGAACAAAATGATGTATGGAATCTCACTCCTTGTCCAAGAGGTGTTAAAGTTATTGGCACCAAGGGGATTTTCAAGAACATGTCGAATGGTGATGGTCAAATTACTTGAAACAAAGCAAGACTAGTAGCTCAAGGATATACTCGAGTGGAAGTACTGGATTTTGATGAATCTTTTGCATCGATTGCCAGGTTAGAATCTATTCAGATTTTACATGCTATTTCCTGCACTCTCGGTTTTACATTGTACTAGATGGACGTCAAAAGTGCCTTCCTAAATGACATGGTGAATGAAGATTCGAAAAGGCACTATATGGTTTGAAACAGACATCCAGAGCTTGGTATGAGCGACTGGAAAACTTTCTCATTAAAAAGGTTATCATCGAGGAGGAGTAAATCGCACTCTATTTGTGCTGGATTGATCATCAAAAAAAATTGATTGCTCAAATTTATGTTGATGATATTATTTTTGGCTCAACCTCACAGTATATAGTACAAGATTATGTCACCCTAATGCAGGATGAATTCAAGATATGCATGGTGGGTGAACTCACTTATTTCTAGGATTTCAAGTGAAGAAAAAAATGGGTTGTTCATCAATCAGAGTAAATATGCCATAAATTTGGTGAAAAGGTTTGGCTTAAACAACTCTCGACCAATTCGAACGCCAATGGAAACCATAGAAAATTTGGGGAAAGATGATAAAGGTGGTGCAGTTGATTAGAAACTATACAGAAGTATGATTGGGAGTTTACTGTATCAGACGGCCAGCCGACCAGACATATGTTTCAGTTTTGGGGTATGTGCAAGATTTCAGGCTAATCCGAAGGAATCACATCTGACTGCAATTAAAAGAATCATTCGTTATGTGAGTGAGACTTCAGAGTATGAAATTTGATATTCTAAAAATTAAGACTCAATTCTCTTTGGCTATAGTGATTCAGATTGGGCTGGTAATGCAGATGATTGCAAAAGCACTACAGGTGGATATTTCTTTATTGGCACAAATTTGGTTTCTTGGTACAGTAAGAAGAAAAATTCTATCTCTCTGGCATCTGTTGAAGCTGAATATCTTACTACTAGAATTTGTTGTGCACAACTATTATGGATGAAACAAACGTTGAAAGATTATGGTATTCATCAAGGGCCTCTGCAGATTCTATGTGACAACAAAAGTGCCATTCATATCTCCAAAAATCCAGTTCAGTGATCTCGAACTAAGCATATTGATATAAGAAACCATTTTATTCGAGATCTTGTTGAAAGATAGGAAGTCGTGGTACCCTATGTTCCAATATCGGAACAATTTGTTGATATTTTTACAAAACCACTGGATTCTACCACTTTTAGTTACTTGGGCAACATTTAGGCGTATGCCATATTTGAGGTATTTTTTTATCTTTATCTAGCAATAGATTTTTTTACTTTTTTGCACAGGAAATTAGAAAAACGCAAAAAATAGAAAGAAGAAAAATACAAAATATGGAAGTGGTGCTTGCATGTTGGAATATGGAAAGTTAATCGGTGGAGAGAGAAGGGTATAGATGATATCTGACGGCTGGCAGATGAAAAGTGGCAATAATTACATTGAAAAGAGAAAAATGTATAGTGCGGGTTTTGAGAAAGGAAAGTAACTTTTCAGAATTTTAACTTCCCATCTTCTACTATTCCTCTTTCTCGCAAATTCTCTCCCTACTTTCTTTCCATTATTCTTGATTGTGTGATATTGTTCTCAGATTTTTCATAAAACCCATGTGCCAAAGAAGGGTACGATAATCAGAACTCTCATAAACCTACTTTGCTGTTCAAGAGACTGTTTGGAGTACCTGACAAGGTGATGAATATTACAGAGAGCATAATGTTGGAACCCTTGGAAGAAAATCAAGAGCCAGGGGCAAAGGTTGTGTCTTCAGGCCGGCCAGAGGATGCTCAAATTATGAAAACTGAGTTTTTCAAGGAAAATTCTTCACTTTCAACGGTCAGTGATTTAATGGGTATTATTTAAGTCATTTACTTGAAGGTATTATTGAAGATATTATTGAAGACTGGAACCCAAGTTAACTGAGATGGTATGTATAGAACATGAAGGGTAGAAATTTATGTATGTTATACTAGAGCCTCTGAGTTGAGAAGACACATATTGAGGAGAGTAAATGAGTGGCCTGAGGATTTAAGTGTTCTAAGTAATGCTAACTACAAGGCCTTGCAAGTGTATAATCCAAATATTGCAGAAAATCTGGAGAGACTCGGTAATGAACCCCCTGTAGTCATTGATATTGATTCTGATGAAGAATAGTTGGAAGCCAGAGGTGCTGATAATGTTCCAACACGGGCTGAGGATGCAGGGGGAGATGCTGCTAATATGGATATTGATGAAGACTATAATTTGGGAGGTGAGCCTACCAATGTCCAAATTGAAGTAGAAGAAGATCAGATTACCGAGAATGTTGAGAATGTGTTTGTTGAGACCCCTAAGATGGAGACCGGGGGGAGTTGAAAGTTTAGCAAAAGAACTGATGGATGATGAAGTTACAACGTCATATCAGTATGAGCGTGTGGAAAAGGAGTTTGAAGCAGCTAAGGTTAACCTTGATGATGTTCCAACATCAGGCCATCAGAATGTGGAAGAAATTGAGGTTATAGAGATTGATGATGTTCCAACACAGGAACATACTGAAGGTGAGATTGCAGGTGGAACTGGTTTTCCAACACAGAGAGAGAATGAGGAGAACCTGGTGTATACCAGTGATAAAATTTTGAATGGATTTATTTAGTCAAGACCTAGAAGATCAAAGATAAATGCAGGTGGAAGAGTAGTTGAGATGTCAGGTCAACCTTACAAGAAGAAGAAAGTAAATGAGGTTGGACCATAGTTGTCATAATTGCTAAATTTAGCAAAAACCAAATTTCAACTCTCACCCGCCTAGCTTTTAAAAAAACACAACTCGGAGAGAGAGATGCTACTCAAATCTGTAACATCTGTCGGATGGAACAAATTAAAAAAACTAGTTCATACCAACTCACTGAGTCGCTGACCAGAGATAATCGCTTAATCACATAATCAGTACTAAAATTTACAAGATTGTCAATGAACACAAACTAGAACGTCGACAATATTAGAGCATGTACAGTGGGGGGTCTCAATTAAGTCTCAATTGAAAATTGAGGCAGAACCGAGACAATAAAATCTCACAGTGGGGGTCTCAATTGGGTCTCAAACAATTGAGACCATGGCCATTGGCCAACTATTTGAGACTAGCCCAATCTGCCAATGTTAGAGGCAATTGCCCTCCCCCCACGTGCATGCCACCCCATCTGCTACTTTCCATTTTTTTCACTTGTGGTGCCACGTGGCACCCTCCAATTGGGCCATGTGGCACCACATGTCCCCCATTTAAAAACTTTTAAAAAATAATTTTTTTTATTTTTTTAAAAAAACCTAATTTCAAACTGAAATTGTTTAAAAACATAATTTCAAAATAAAATGAAATCTTGTTTTTGCTATTTAAAAAATCAGAAAAATGAAAAAATCCCAATGACAAATCTGATTTTTTTAAATCTAAATTAAATTTTGATTCTTTTCAAAATTTGAAATTACATTATTTTAAAAAAAGATATGGTATTTTTAATTTTGGTTCATAAAATAATTTTGAAAAGTTAAAATTAATTTTAAATATTATTATTTTTAGAAATGAAATTGAATTCAAAAATTACAAATGTGTTATTAAATTTCACATTTCAATTTATTTTGTTAGGTGAATTTATTTGAATTAAATATTAAAAGTAAAAATAATGAGTAGGATAGAGAGAATCAAGTGGGGTCAATTGAGTTGTCTCAAATTGGTCTCAGCCACTGTGGAGAAAAAAATGGAGTGATTTAGTTGTCTCAATTGTTGAGGTGGAAAAGGGAGGTTGATTATTTAATTAACTGAGACCACAAGAGGTGTCTCAGAGGAGTCTCACCATTGTACACAGTCTTAGCATAACAAATTTATTAAGTTCTTTTTCACATTACCAACTGGCATAAACCATTGATCAACACTACACAGACTGATCATAAGCTGATGGATACCAAACAAGGTTATCATCAGGAAAAATGTGACAAATTGGTGACTTTCCAGGCTCAGTGTTGAGCACCAGAAAAGCAACATGGTCAGGGTCCCATTGTGAAGTATCCATGTGACAGATCCCAAGAGCTTCAACTCTCCACCCATTTTCGCCCACCAAATCAACCTTAAACAGCTTGTTATCACTCTCCTGGCTGTGGCAGTAATAAACCGAGTAAGGATATGGCAGAGGGTGGCACCCAATGATTCTTGGAGCCAAAATCTCCTTCGGATCTCCCAAAATGGTGTAATTCTGAAGAAGAGAAGTAAGATCCTTTGACAGATGCTTTGTGGTCTCAACTCTTATATCAACATTTGGTCCCAGAACAGCGCGAGCCGAATCGAGGAGGGATTCGAGAGAGTTCGCACAGAACTTCGATTCTCCTTTCAGCGGCTCGAATTCGCAGTGTGAGACTGTAACTCCCATGGCTTCTGCCTGCGGGGATCCATCTAGGATGGAGAACAGATTCAGGATCTTGGGGAGCTGGGAAGATGAGAAAGGCAATGATTCTGCTTCTTCCCGAGAGAGAAGGGGAGGAGTTTGGTTATGGCTCTTGATGGGGAAATAGATGGGAAACATTTTCCCAGATTTAAGGTTATGGAGATCCTTGTTCGAGGCCTGATGCATGTGCATACTTCCATGAACATGAATCTTGTTGTTTATTTCCCGGGAATTCGCACCCAGAAAGCCCTGGAAAAACATTCAGCATGTCAATACACAACAGCATATATGATATATAGTGTGTGAAGTATTAATGGAAGGAGAAGATGAGAAGAGTACCTGAAGAACAAGTATGAAATTAAGAAAAAGGATGATGATGAAGCCACGTCTAACTCCAGAGAAAGCCATGGCGACTACTGTTGATTTGACCAAGGGTGGATATAGAGTTGTCAATTTCTGACCCGAATTTTAAACCCGACCCGACAGAACTCAACTCGAACCCGATCCTGACCTGCAAAATATTGACTTGAACCCGAATCCGACCCAAACTGAACTCAACTCGAACCCGATCTTGACCCACAAAATATTGATCTGAACCCAACCCGAACCGAACTCAACCTGAACCCAAACCCGACCCGCAAAATATTGACCCAAACCCGACCCCGACCCGAACCGAACTCAACCTGAAACCCGATTCTGACATGATAATATGAGTTCGAACCCGACTCGACCCGAACTCAACTCAAAACTCAATTATGACCTGATAATCTGGACTCTAACCTAACACGACCGAATCAACTTGAAACCTTATTCTGACCAAAACATGATTCAATCGGAATATGTTTCAACTTGGTTGAGCTGTGTTTATATATAATTTACAGTATTGATTACTTATAGGTTCTGTTTGGCAGAGCTGTGTTTATAAGTAAATCTGGCATTTTTGAAAGAATGGGGAGATTAGCTTCTGCTATTTATTAATTTGTGCATTATACCAAACACTAAAAAATATTCAGATTATAAACAAAGCAGCTTATACGTTGCTCCAAAATGCATGATTTTTGTTATTTTTCCTAAATATATAAATATTAAATAAATTTTTTTGGGTGAAATGGTGAAAATCACTAGTACATGTTCTTAAGTAACTTACAGTTGATTAGTTGGAAGTAAGAAATGAAAATAGTAAAAGATTATGGATATGTTAATGTACCCAAGTATTGATAAATATTCTGTTACAGGATTGGAAAATACAATGGGGGTGTATAAAACAACATTACGTTCAAGCATATTTCAATTTGGAGTAACGAGTGAAGTTTTTACTTTTTGTAGTTAGGTCTTTCCAATAAAGTTTGAGTTGTCGAATCATGAAATTGGCGACACCAAAATGCAATTCAATAATTTATTTAGACAACTTTTGAGTTGTTCATGTCAATCTCTATTATTGGCGACATGTCAAAAGTTGACCATATGCGTAGTAATTTATTTAGGTCAAAATATTTGAAACTTTGCGGTTTGGGCATATATGAGTAAACGGAAAGATCACAAATATCAACACTGATTACTTCTACAAAATATTGGGAAATTACAATGTGGATCAAAATTGTGTTACCTCATAACTCATTGCTTCAAAATATATGATTTTTGTTATTCTTGCATAAATATAGAAATATTAGATAAATATTTTTTTGTGAAATGTTAGAAAATACTAGTACATGTTCTCGAGTAGCTCGTAACCATTTTCCAAAACCTTTTTCTTTCCTATTCTAGCTTCTTTCATATTCTAACTTTCTTTCTAATCCGACCCGACAAACAGATTTCAACACTTTCTAACCCAACCAACCCAACCAACAAATTTTGACATGTTTCAACCCGACCTGACCCGACCAATAGATTTCGACCCGTTTCAACCCAACCCGTTTTGACCCGACTCAGAACCGACCCGACCATCATATTTCGACCCATTTCAACTCGAACTTGTTTGACCTGAACTCGAACCTGACCCGAATAACCAAATTGACAGCTCTAGGTGGATACAATGTATGTGTATACATTTCAGATGCCATTTCCTCTGTTTTAAGGATGACAAATCGGTCCGGAATTAATGTTGTGAGATATTTATTATTTTTGTTTCTGTTGTGAGATTCTGTATTATATTCCAGCTATTCTACAAAATTTTCTACAATGAATGTAATTCAATGTTTTGAATATGGATATTGCCAACCTTTTCTGTCGAGAAGATATACTTCATTCGTTCCACTAAAAATTGGGTTATTGTTTTTTTTCACAATTTTCAATGAAATGTTTGATTATTAATATGTCAAGCTACATATAATAATTCTTCATAAAAATTAATATATATTTAGAAAATAAATCTAATAATATTTCATATGATATTTTTATTATGTACATATTAGTTGAAATATATGGTCAAATTCTATAAAATTACACTTTAAAAAAGAAATTAAGCACGTTTTAGTGAAACGCGGGATTATCATTTATGCAATGATATTACTGAGAGAAAAAATTATGATTTTGATTCATTTTTACTTTTTCTATCCTACTATTTTGTTCTCATTTTTATTTCTTAGATGTCCCGTAATTTTATTTCTAGAGATAATCCATTGTTAAACCAACTAACGGTTAGGCTAATCATGAAAAGACTCATTATTATAAATTTTATGATAAAATTATAATTATTTACACATTGCGATACATTTTAAAAGTTTTTTAAAGTTATGGGAAAATTATTACAATAAATAAAAACAAACATTAAATCACCACATTAGTTAAATCAATTACTAAATGAGTAATCGTACCCCTATAAAAAAAACCTGCCTCACTTCTCATCCTTCCGAGCACCTTACTCTAGCTGTCCTTTTGGTAGCTCGGCGATTTCAAGATTATGCGCATAGGAAAAAATATTGAGCAAAGCACTAAACAGAGACTGATCATCGGTTGATTTCCCCCGACTTAGGTTTCTTTAAGTCACTTCGACTGAAGGTGTTAATTTTCATGGTGGAACTGCATTGGAACTTGCATCTAGTATAGTGGCACAAGTTGCAAACTCCAGCAACTGCTCTGACAAGTCTCATCACTTGAATCTTTTCAGGAGGTGAAACTCGCGGCGGGGATGCCCCATCAACATACACATTGATTTTGTGGATTAGTATGATTTCATCATATTTTTAGGATTGTGGCTCTATTGGAAAACAGGTAATAAGCACCGGTATATCAGTGCTGGGGGAAAATATCGATGCAGGTTTAACATAAGCATTGGTTTGGGGCCAAAAAACTTGTACTACCAGGGCTTATGTATGTATTCGACACCGCTAAACTAAATATCGGTGCCTATGCGTATATACAACACAGGTACACCAAATACCAGTCCCACCTAATGGTGCCTATGTAAAATTAGCTGGTAAATTTAAATTTTTCAGCACTGGTAGTCTCAAAATGAACTAAACTAGTGCTTTAATCGATGCCTATGACCGGAATATTGTTTTTGGCGCATAAATTTTTTGTAGAAAATAGCTAGCACCGGTATATGAAAATGATATACTAGTGCAAGAACTGCATTTTATACTCACCTACCACTTAATTTCGGCTGGTAAAAGGTTATTTTTGGAAGAAAACTTCATTAATGGTATTTTTGGAGGGTTTGAGCATTGAATGCTCATACTGGAGATCCTTAAAGGTAATATTTTATATGATTTGGTATTTTTTGAGGATGAAATATGCTTAAAATGGTTTGTATTCATATATATATATATATATGTATATATATGTGTGTATTGTGTGTTTGATTATGTTAATATACCTTGTATTGAAGGCATGAAATGTGTTTTCTTGGTAGAATTGTTGATGTGATTTATACTTTGTTCAGGAATGTGAAATTGTTGGATATTTCTTGAATGTACTTATGTGATGTTGTATGTAAAGAATTTCCAATTTGATTTTGAATGATTACAATATAGCATAGATATGAATATTGTGTGGAACTATAATTGTAGCACTTTCATTATTTTGTAGAGAGAGGCAATGTGTAATTGAGAGGCATTAGCATGTGTATGGCAACGTTAGTTGGTTGAGCGAAGAACATGTTTTCGTGGAGGAGTTTTTAGAGCAAGCCTGTGGTCGTGAGAAGCGAGTCTTATGTCCTTGTCGTGATTGCAAGAATCGTAACCATAGTGATGATATAGACATGAAAAAACTCCATTTGATTAAAAGAGAGTTTGGAAAAGATTATTTGGTTTGGACGTTTCATGGTGAAAAAGCACCTCCGAAGGAGAGTGTTTTGGAGATGTAAATTTGGATGACATGTGTGAGGAGGTAGTGGATGAATTTAGGGGGTGACCCAAGGTTTTGTCAAATTTCTTATGTGAAAATGATAGACCATTTTATCCCAAATGCAAGAAGAAAGAATCGGTCATGTCATGTTTGATGAAATTTTTTAATATGAAAGGTGTTGATTCATGTAAGCATGAACAAATTGCTAAAGTTTTTGAATGAGAAGCTTTCATTCGGTTATGGGTTACCAAAAAACCTATACGAAGCCAAGAGAATTCAGTGTCCGATGGGGATGGTGTATAAAAAATAACATGCTAGTGTCAAAGATTGTGTTTTGTACATGACTGAATGGGAGAACGAGATGGCTTTCCCCGTATAACATGTGTCACATTATAAGAAAAGGAGAAATCTGGTTATCGGTGGAGATGTTGTTGTAAAGGTAAGGAAAAAGGTTCTAGCCACATGCATGTGGTATCTTCCAATTATTCCAAAACTGAAGAGGTTGTTTAAGAACGCCAAAGATTCAAAGAACATGACGTGGTAAATGGGAAGGGGCTCTCTTGAAGATGATATGATTTGTCATCCATCTGATGCCTATCAATGGAAGAAATTTGATAAGAAGTATCCAGACTTTGCAAGTGAACCTAGGAATTTGAGGATGATTTTGAGTACTGATAGAATGAACCCCTTTGGGAAAATTTCATCAACATATATTTCATGGTGGGTTATAGTTACCATATACAACCTTTCTCCATATTTGTGAATGAAGAGGAGATATGTGTTGATGCCTTGGTTATTTTTGGAGTATCAACATTGTTTGGAGTATCAACATTGTTTGGATGTAATGCATATTGAAAAGAATGTTTGTGAGAGTTTTATTGGAACGTTACTTCCTGGGAAGACGAAGGGTAGTGATATGTTGATATTATACCATTTTTTTGGGGATCTTTTGTTCTCATTTTGGTAGGTTCTTGTGCTTTAGATACTCTATTTTACCTTGAAATCCTATTACTAAAGTTAGGAGCAACTTTATCGCTTTTGTCACTTGTAATAAGGATTCCGTGAGATGAGGTAATTGTTGATGATTTGAAGACCTTGAAGACTCCATTTTGAAGACCATGAAGACTTTTGAAGAATCGAAGAAAGGAAGAGGAGACTACATGAAGACCAAAGAGAAGAAGTCACTTTAAGGCAGAGTACTCTAGCCGTCGTGAGTCACGACACCCATCTGCCCAGGCTTACTTTTTGAGATTTTTATACTATAAATACTCATCACTTTTCTCTTTCTTCTCCAACTTTTCTCTCCCGATTTCTGCTAAAAAAATTCTAGGTTTTCTTCCTTTTCTACCTTAGTTTCATCCTGAATTCATGTTTGATTTTTCTTTTGTTAATTAGTATGTACTCTAGTAGCTAAACATAACCTTGGGAGCAATTAATTAGGCTTCCAAGCCCATGTCTTGAGATCTATTTATGAACTATTTAATGCTTTCTCTATTGTGAACTTATTGTGTTGAATTGGGTTGTTGAATTAATTTATGATATTGGAAGTTTGAGTATATGAAATGTGTGTCTGATTATGTGTTATGGTTTGGAGAAAGTAGCTAATTCTCCCCTCTTTGATATGAAATCCAAAAGCATGATTTAGAGCTTCTAATGTTGTTAGTGGTTTGATGAATGCTAGGTAAACGTGATAATGTCGAATTCTTTGTCATGTTTATTTGTGTAGAAAATGAGAGAAGTTAATGAGCGTTGAATGTTTTTGACTATTCTTGTGTAAATGCATGAATTGGTTCAATGCTTAGACACGGTGTAATGTTTATAAGTGTTACCAAACTTGTTGATTCTTTGTACTTAATGCCATTAATGGGATACCTTTAGGCGTTGAACTACTAAAGGGGTCATTGGTGAGGTTCAGAAAGAGATGTCGAATTCACTCTTGTAAACTACTATTAAACAGGGACAGAAGATTTATCTTCACAAGTACTAAAAGTGTTGAATAGGTTATGTAGTCAATGATAGATAGAAGACTTGGAAGTATAATTCAATTGCCCCTAAGATCCCGTAATTCATGTTTAATCTTGTTTTAGTGATTAGTAAATTTTTATGGTTTGTTAGTTTAACTTGTCTTTAAATTCACAACATAGGAAAAACCAACCCAAAACCCCCCTCTTTATGTGCTATTATATATATATATATATATATTTACACACATATATCTATATCTAGCGTAATATTTACCATTACATGAACAAATTCTTAGGAAAATCCCTTGTTTCCGTGGACAACCCGACTTGCCATTATCTAATTAGTTGTAGTTAAGAGCATTTTGGGGCTTAAAATAGTAACTTTGATAGGTACGACGATGATCTCCCATGTTATGATGTACCTTAAGTTTAACTAGTTTGAAAGTTTTGATTTAGTTTAATTTAATTAACCTAGACTAGTAGATACTTGGGGTGTATATTTATCTAAAGACATAAATGGATATTGTTTAGGAAAACAATATCCAGTTTATTACACCATGCCATTGGACAGAGAACATTGTATATCCCAGAAGGACCATGGGAGAGAGACATCTCAAACAACTCCATACCTGCAAACAAAACTACAAGTTATCCACAACAACTCAAAAAATGGTGAATGGTGTAAACCATGTTAACAAAATGAATAGATTACATATTTGAAGCACTCCTCCCTAATCACCACATCACGTGGATTAATTCCCGTGGATTTTTGAGGGTTGAGTTCTACACCTTGACAGTTTTTTTTCCAGACAATGGTGATTCAAAATCAACTGTGTTTCTGCAACTGAATCTTGAGAAACCAATCTGTGATCATAACTTATCTTTGTGTTGTATGTCATATTTAATAAAATAAATAATACACATTATAAGTATTCAACAACCCATATCTACACATATAAAAAACCAAAACAAAGTTGGAACACGCATGAACAAAAAAAACTGAAATGACCTTTATCTTAACAAGTCCAAGCATTTCCATGGCGGTCTGCAGATTGACAAAGTCTATCCTGACCCTTTCTCGTTCGACAACCTTTAGCCTACCTGTCTATGGTTCGAACACCTGGCTCCTGTCACTTCAGACAATGAGTCCATCAGAAAGGAA
>JAUOBV010146590.1:0-12533 GCA_032360425.1 Rubia occidens | reverse complement strand
TGGACACAATTTCTGTGGTCTTTGGCACCTTCACATAGAACATCACAAAATTACAAAAGAATTTGCTCAGTTAATTATCTAGCTGAAAAAAATTCTAAGGTCATTCATGGTGAGGGCTTATGTCAATTCTGGTATGCAAACTGGACAGATTGTGGTTCAATTACTGATTTTCTGGACCCCTCCCAGTTCCAATTACCTATGGATGCAACAATTGCTGATTTCATAAACAAGAAACATGAATTTATGAGTTCAGTACCTCCAGTAACCTGCTCTAAATTGGTATCCTCTTTACAGGATGCAAAAATTATTCCAGAGAGGGCTGACAGGTTAATATGGAAACCAGATTTACAAGGAAGATTCACATTCTCTTCTGCATATAAGCTTATAAGAGGTAATCCTGATACCACTATATCTTCCAGGCATATTTGGAACTCCAGAATTCAGAAAAAAATTTCCATCTTCATGTGGAGATTGAAAAACTCTTTCTTACCATTTGCTGATGTACTGGTTTACATGGGGTTTAGTATGCCTTCAAAATGCATCAATTGTGAAAGTGAAGATAAACTGGATCATGCTTTCAATTCCTGTCCTTTTGCTTTAACTGTGTGGGATGAAATACATAGGTTTCTGTATTTGCCTTTGGTTCGGTTTGAAACTTTATGGGACAGACTGCATTCTTACTGGCACTATGATGGTCTTTCTCCTATACACTCAAACTTGGTTGAAATTATACCAAGTCTAGTGTGTTGGTCCATATGGAAATCATTAAATAGATGCATTTTTCAAGCTATATCATGTAACACTCAACACACAATCACTGAGATTAAACAGTTGGTTTTTCAAACTTACTCCATCAAACCTTTTACCCAAACAAATGCTAGAGACCAATTCCTTGAACTAGAAGGCATCATACCCAATTTCAGATCCCCAACTATAAAGAGGAAGATCAGAAAAGTTACATGGAAAAAACCAAATTCTGGTTTCTGGAAATTAAATGTAGATGCATCTTGGTCTAAAAATAACATGGTTACTAGTATTGGTATGATTTTAAGGGATGACATGGGTCTTTTCATTTCTGCAAAACACATATCAGTGGCTGCTTCTTCACCATTGCATGCAGAGATCTTAGCTATACAGCATGGTTTAATCTTCACCAAGTTTTTCTCTACTAAAATTGTGCTGGAATCTGATTGTATAAATGCAATAAACATGGTTTTAGAACCTTTGTCTGCACATTGGAGTAGGTTTAACTTGGCATATGATACACATAAGGTTCTGGGATCTACTTTGCTAGTTCACACACTAAGAGAAGGGAATAAAGTTGCAGATGCGATATCAAAACTGCATGGATTTGATGGTCTTCTAGTATGGTCTCAACTTAGTAGATACATTAAGGGACTGATTTATCTTGACAAGCAACAGATCCCTGATATAAGAATTTGTACAAGGACGGATACTGCTGATTGAGTTTTCTTTCTCTTCCTTTTGCAGGGATATGCGTACAACAATCAGAGTTTGGCCGGAGCCAATCTCATTTCGGATGTTATAACACAAGTTCTACACTTGTGGTCACTTACAGTGTATTGGTTTAGTTTTGGCAGCAATCAGAACGAGGGCGACAACCGGAGCTTTGATGTGTATCTGATTAGAGCATTTTTGTAATAGATACTCAATTTTCAAAACTCTTCGTTCCTATTTAGTATGATCCTATTGGATATCTGGCCTGAATCGATTAACACGGGGTGTGGAGGTTGATTACAGGAAACATATCCAAAATGATCACTAAGATCAATTTAGAAATCATTTTTTCTGCTACTACTCTGTAAATTTGACAGTTTAATTTCTTATTTTGAGGTTTGGAGAGCCTAATAAATTTCTCTCATTCACCGAATGTGAATGTATAATTCAAAAAAAAAAAAATTCTTCGTACTGTAGAATTAATTTTTAAATGAAAAAGAAAAAGGGGGAAAAGGAAGTTTCCAAACAACTCCCAACTTGACTCCCAGTCTCGAGTCTACTCGCAAAAGGGCAGCATTAAGAAGTTTTATGTTTCTTTAACTATTTCACATAAGTGATAGTATATCTTTTTGATAATTGAAAATGATAATAAGTGAAAGTGCAAAAATAGTTTTTTCAACAACTTTTAGCTGGAATTGTCTCAAAAAACATTTTTATCCCTCCAGAAAAAATTGGAAAATTGAAAAATTTGGAGACATTATTGCCCTTAACATCACTATTATCCCAATTATTTCCGCCGCGTCACCGCCACCATAACAGGTATGGTTATACAATACATTATGAAAATGGATAGAGTTAAATCAGCACATTCCTATAGCCTTATATCACAACATTCGTAAAAAGTGCAAGGTTATATCAATACATACTATAAAAATAAAGTGTCACTATCATTACAAAATCAACGCCAACCGCACGCAACCTCCATTTCAACCTCTTCCACCAAACGACGACGTTCCAGAGGGTGATTTCAGCAATGAAAGAGCTGCTTCGGCGAGGTTGATGCAACGGACGTTGACACAACGGACGCTGATGTTGAGGTGCGGAAACTCTTCAAAAATGGTATTCTCTGAAATTCCCCTTAATTCACTATTCCCTCCGTCCCAGAGTAAATGTCACATTTGCTTTTGGCTCGCTCTTTTACGAAGCTGATGTGGTAGAGAATATGTGTGAAAAAGTAGGGATATTTTGGAAAAACAGTGGACACAATCTGAAAGTTGTTGAAATTAAAGAGAACATTGTAGGAATTTTACAATATATTCTTTATCATTTTAGGTAGTTTTTAAATCGTACCATTTTTGTGGGGACAGACGAAAAACCAAATTGTGTCATTTTATCTGGGTTATGCGACATTGAGTTTGATTATGTGATTTTCTTTTGCTTCTCTTCATATGAATAGACATTTGGTATTTATGCTATAGAATATGGGAGTTTTGGTGATATTTTGTTTAGGGCTAACGACTTGGGAGGCCCCTAAACTCCCTTTATCGTTCACTTATGACCCCTTATTTTTTTTGAACACTAACTACCAGAACTGTTGAGTCGTGGCCCTTTCGTCCGGTCAAAGCATCAAGTGTTATTAGTTTTAAGGGCAAAATAGTAATTTTATTTGTTCTTTTCTCCTTTTCCTTTGTTTTCATTTTCCATTTCCCTTATTTCTTTTTTCCCTTTCTATCCATTTTTTTCATTTTCTTTTACCTCTTTCCCTTCCCCTTTCCATCTCCATGACCGAGCTCTATTATAGTGTCGTCTCCCATTTAGATGTCTCATCCTAGCTTCACCGTTACTTCGTCATTCGTCAAACACTACCCCGGTTCAAGTGATTTTGAGTCACGACCAGTCCGTGCAGACAGAATCAACGCTAGAGATGGTACCACCACGACACTCCCCTCGCCGGACTCTGTTGTGTCTCCAACGGAAAACCAAGGCACTGTCGCGCTTTCTCCACACTCTGGCCTATATTCTCCTCCACCGGAAACCTTTGATAATCCGTCGACCAGTCAGCCCATAAGGTCTCCACGCGCTCCTCTACATCTCTGTTTTGCTCGCGCAACTCCACTACTTGTTGAGTTGACAACGTGACAGCGTTCTCGACATCGCCGTTGATGGCGAGAAGTTGGAGGAAAAAGAAGATGATGAATAATTGGGGGGCTGATCAGTTGAGGTCAGGGCATCTGGGCGAGAAGGAGAACAACCCATGTTGAAGAAGTAGAGAATGTGATAGAGATTGAAAGGAAGGGGGTTGTTGGGTTGCTTTGGTGTGCGTGTATGTGTGTGTGCGCGCGCGCGAGTGTGTGTGTGTGCGTGTGTGTGCGTGTGCGAGTGTGTGTGTGTGTGAGAGAGAGCGAGTGGGTGTTGGTTTTCCAGTTAAGAGTTAAGAAAGAAGTAGCTAGAGGTGGTGTGCTAGAGAACCTAACAGTGCAATTAATTCTTTGTATTGAGCTTTTTAGGATTTTGAGGAATTGGTTGTGGTTGTTTTGTGGATTAAATGTTTTTTACTTCTAGAGGCAACGATGGAGCGGGCGGTGGTTAGGGCTCGTCGAAGAAAAAAAGTAGAGGGGTTGGATTGAAATTAAAATAAATATGAAAAGACTTTTTTGCCCTCAATTTTTGTTGAAAATTCAGAAACTAATAGTGTTGACTTCATCTTTAACGGATTGATCAAACATAAGGGCCACAAAATAGCAGTTCTGTAAGCTGAGGGGTCAAAAGTATTCCAAAAAGAAAAGAAGAGCCAAAGGTGTGAACGATGGAAGAACTCTAGAGCCCCAGCAAGTTGTTCGCCCTTTTATTTATTTTGTTGTGTTTAGTCCGGGTTGATAATTGGATGACCTTTGGTTTTGTGTGTGTAGTTATTATTTTGTTGTGCTCTTCGACTTAGGGTTTTAAATGTTGATGGGTTTTGAAATGAGGCAGGGATATGTTGTAATGATGTTTAATATGAATGAGGGTGTTATAATGTCAAATTTTATGGCGTATATGATGTTGTGATGTGGTAATGATGTATATAATGTCGTGGTCGCAGCTGTGGCCAGAAGAGTGTATTATCATACTCTTCGCTTTTATATTATATATTGATATAACTCTACACTTTTTATGAATATGCTGATATAACCATATAAGTTTTAGGAATGTACTGATATAACCCTATCGGTTTTCATAACGTGCTGATATAACCCTACCTGTTACGGCTTCGATGGTTCCCGTTGGTACTGCGATGGTGAGTAAAGGTATAATTGTCCATCAAAATCTTGAGAAAAGACAAACGAGGAACCATTCCTATCCATAACTTATATGGTGTCTTTCTACAACTTCAGACAGTGCTCGGTTCAGTGTGAAAGCTGCTATCAGGAGAACATGTTCCGAAAAGGAACTTGAAGATCAGCATGACCCATCATTGAACAAAACATATCCATTTATGATATATTTCTCCTTTTGGACACACCATTCCACTACAGTGATCCTGGAGGAGTCAGTTATGAAAAAATGCAACAATATTCAGATGGTCAACAAATTCCAGGCTCATAATTTTGCCACCTCGATTCGATCAAAATGATTTAATCTTCTTGCCAAGTTGATCCTGGCATGTTTCTCATAAAATAGACATAACCATGTATAATTAAATCATTGGTGAATGTAATCAAGTAATTGAATCCACATCTTGCATTTGAACTCATTGATTCACACACATATGCCTGAATAAGACCAAATAACTCAATTTCTCTTTCACCCATCCCATTTAAGGGTGATTTTATCATTTTTCCTATCAAACAAGATTCACACTTATCAATCGACTCCTAGTCAAATGATTCCAGAATGCCTTTCTTTTGGAGTCTTTGAATGCATTTCATGTGTATGTGGCCTCATCGACAATGCTAGAGGTAAGTTGATTTGAATAATTTATTTTAGCCCTTTTAAACATGTATGTTAAAAACATGTTTATCCAAATCAAGCAAGTAAAGGTCACTGATTAACTTTGCAGAACCATAACACATCTCTTTGTAATAAATTGAACGACTACTCTTCGATATTAGAAAATGAAAACCTACCATGTCCAACATAAAAATAGAGGTGATATTGTTGGTGGCAGTCGGAACAAACTAACAAAAAACATGTAATCCCATAGGTTAAAGATAAACTATAAGTTCCTATGGCTAATGCAATAACTCTCACTTCATTTCTCATGTGTAGGTCAACTTATACTTTTGCAAAATTCCTATTTCTTCTTAGTCCCTGTAATTTGAACAAATGTGAGAACCACATCTAGTATCCAATACCCATGAAGTAGATTTGGGAAAATAACAATCTATAACAAAGATACATAAAAAGCCTGCGACCTTTCCATTTTTCTTGTCTTCTAAGGACCTGGAGCAGTAGTTTCCAATCTCCAATGTTAATGCAATAGAAATGTTGAGACTCATTAGAGTTTTCACCTTTCTGCTTCTTGGCAGGTAGGGATGACAGTGAGACGGGTTTTGGTGGAGCTCTGCCCTGCATCCGCCCCAATGAGGCAGGTATGGAGGTAGTTTTGGTGAGGGTGGGGCGGGTATGGATTTGAAAATGATACCGACTATGGGTAGTGGGTTGGGTGTGGATATTATTTCATACCCACCTCATCCCCACCCCGCACCATTAGAATTGCTATGTACACACTAATTTAATATATAATAAATTATTATTTATCCATAGTTCACATGTCTTATCTATAATATTTTCATTCAAATAATTATTAAAATTTAATATTAAAATTATTATTTTAAAGTGAAATTTTAGGTGTTTTTGGAGATATAGATGGGGGTAGTAAAATGGACTTTAAGTGGGTATGGATACCTAAGTTGGTGATGGGGCCGGGGGTGGATTTTAGATAATACCCGTTGGGGCGGGGTGAATTTTAATATTAATTGTACCCGTCATGGGTGAGGGGCGCTTATGGGTATGAAAATTTTAGGTGGCCATGAGCATGGAGGTACCATAATCCACGCCCACCTCGCTCCATTGCCATCCCTATTAGCAGGAGGCTACGTTTTCAGATCACTACCGACTTTCTTACCATTGCCTTCTTTTGCCACTTCTTTCTTCTTCCATTTTTTAAACCCATTTCCCCTTTGCACATGAGAACCTCTTTATTGATCTCATCTTTAACACTTGGCTCAATAGTTTTAAGCATCCCATGCAGCTCCATCAAAGTCTTGTCCATTCCATTCATATTATAATTCAACTTGAAATCATCATAGCCTTTAGTAAGCGAGTGGAGAATGATATCAAACACAAACTCTCAACCATAGGTAAAATCAAGTATGTCAATGTCATCAAATAATCCAACCATTTCAAAACATGAGATCCCACTAATTTCTCCCCTTTCTCGAGCTTAAAAGCGAGAATAATCTTTCAACTCTGGCTCGCTCCTCAAACATATTCCGGAGCTCTAGGTTGATGTTGTAAGCACCAAAGTTTAGAATCTTCTTTTGCAATCTGTACGCATGCTAGCCAACATAAGTCATTTGACATCAGTGGCAGTATCAACAAGCTGCATATGTTCATTTTTCTCAACTAGGGTTACTCTTTTGCGAGTTTAGGGACCGGTTCATCAATAGCATGTTCCTTGCATCAAAATTATTCTCAAGTTCCTTTGTCAGTCAAGAAAGTTACTGTCATTCAATTAATTTTTCTCAAGGGCTGAATGCATATTAAACATGTTATTATTGTAGCTAGCCATAACTACTATATTTGAAAATTTTAATAAATAAAAAAAATAAGAAGTAAAAAGCATGCAATAATACAAGTAAATTAAACATTCTATTCAATCCAAGTTGATCTCATGAATAAAATGATTCCATGACCCTTAAAATCATAAGGTCTAAGCATGTTTTGACTTGTCTCAATTCTTTTGATTTTAGCTAAGCAATTTCATAGCTAATAGTATCCAATACTACTCTTGCGATGCCTCAAACCTTTTATCTCTCATGAATGTCCCTCCCGTTGTTCTCTTGCGACAGACAACGTTGACTCCACTCTTGATGGAGAGGTTTCCGGGGATGTAGAGGTTTCCGCGAAGCTCAGATTGAGAGTTAGGAGTGGTGACGAGCTGGAGGTGATGGGGTTGGGTGGGTGGTTACGGGTTAGGGTGCTGATGGGCTAGGTGTGCGGTGACGAGTTGGGGGTGGTACGGTCAGAGGTGGGAGGAGGGCTAGGTGGTGACGAAGGGCTATGCACTACTATAAATAAAACCTATCGTAATACTTTTCTTACATCACTTATTAAAATGTTACAATAACTTATAAAGTGTTATTTTAACCTTTGAAAAGTGTTACCTAAATCTTGAAAAGTGTTACCCAAATTTTAAAAACTGTTCCGTTAAATCTAATGTAACATCACCTAAGGTAATACTTGTAAAAGTGTTACAATAGGTTCAATTTAGTATTATTAGTACCTAAAGCAACACTTTCAAAGTGTTACATTACCCTTAATTTGTACTAATGATTGCTATGGAGGAGTAGTAGTGATGATTGCTACGGAGGGCTGGGGTGGTGTTAGAGAGGGTAGGGGTGACGGGGTGGGAGAGTTGGGTGGAAGGTGTTTTCTTGCGGTATCTAGCGATGGTGTCAACGTAGGGGCGATGTGAGGGGAGAAAGGAAGGGTTTATTGTCCTTTTTCTTTTCAAATAAAATCATCATTATACGTATTAGGGTGTAAACTAATAAAAATATATATGGAGTGATTTAGCGATGTCCTAAAAAATGCAGAATATACACTACTGGTAAACAACAAATAAAGCCTTTATAGTATTATATAAGTTTAAGTTTGACCATTAATATATTGCCTATTAATATAAATTTATATGTGCGATAAAAATATCATATGAGATATTGTTAGATTCATCTTAACATCTCTTTTTTAAATATTAATTTTTTATGCTGAATTAGTATACGTAACTAGAGATATTGACGATCAAAGATAATCATTAGAGACCGTGAAAAAAATAAAGGGATCAAAAGTAAGGGGATGGAGTGAGTATTGTTTTGACCCAACTGTAGATATGAAATATTAATAATATATCAAGCCCTTCTAATCGTCCCAACAATATTCATTTCAAGATGATGATGCTTATAAGAATGCATATGATAACATGGAGAAAATATTAACATCCCAAAAAAAGCCAATATAAAGACCTTCAAAATGAACATTTTTTTCCTTCAACTACCATGAAAATATAACACTGATCAGACTGAACTTCTACAATGATGGCAGCTTACTATCATTTATCAATGTTCTCATAGCAGGTCAAATGACATTTCATGAATCAACTGCAAGCAAATTTATTTCAAATTGTCACACTTTTGAGAATGTAGATACGCGTCCGTCAATTCCTGCTAAGCTATACAGAAGACGTTTCAGGAATAAACTAAAAGATAATCATCAAAATGTAGAAAGCACAGTGCATTAGATGGATTAACAGATCGAGCATTACAACAAAAAAATCCACTAACTACACAATTTTAGTTACACATAACAAAAATGTAGTAAAGATAAAATACATTCTCAAGTGTAATATAATTTATCTTCTTATTTCATTAATATCCGATAATAATTCATTACCTTTAAGGTGTAGTAAATATTGATACACTAACAAGTGCAAAAAGATTTGCTATTAATTGCTACTTACATCATTTTTCAAGTGGGGACATTATTTTACAGCATTTCTAGGTGTAGTAATTGTTTCTACACATTCAGAAGTAGGTTTTTAAATACATTTCTAGATGTAGCCTTTAATTGGATACACTTTGAGGAAATCATATGCTACACTTTCAAAAGTAGTGCTTTTCTTCATTACACCCGCTACCTACATTTCCATGTAGTGTAACAAAATAAATTAATTACACTTATTTATGTGATTATTAAGTTCCAAAAATAACTAGTCAAACAAATAGTGTCATTTCATTAATAGTGAGAGGTTAAGTTTCAAACTTTTATACCGATAAAAAATTATGTTAACATTAGAAAAACTTGTGCTTCAGTGGTCAAGGTTATCTTTATACTATTATAAAAGCAGAAGTCATAATTGATGTGTTTGGTGGAGTTGTACTTATTAGTAAAATTGACTAATTTTTTAAGGTTGAAAGGGATTAACTACTGTTTTTGCTCTAATTATGCCATTCCCTTTTTAAATAAGCACCTTTATACTAGTTAACCAAATGCTTAAAACTGCTTAATTTATAAGTAAAACACTTACTCCTTCCGTCCCATCTCGCACTTCTGCTTTTTTGTTAGACCGCATATTTGAATAGATATATTAATAATAATACTACCGTATATGATATAGTTCAATTCATTGTAACATTAGTTTCTAAATATCGACTTTTTATTTGTCGTTATTATACGTAGGTAAACATTTTTTTAAAAGGTTAAAACCATAAACATATGGGTAGGGGTTATTTAATGGATCTCCAAACCAAAATTATCAGAATCTGAGGGACATTTACAAGATTGAGCTGGGCCAAATAAAACTTGAGTTTATCTCAGTGTTTCAGTAGTAATGGAATTCAGCTTATATTGTTTAATAACAGTATAATTAAAGCCGTGTTTCCGATTTTACTCCTCCACCCCTATGTTAAAGTAAATCGGCTAGACACCCTTAATATACTATCACCTTCGATATGGATGTTTATCCTTCTAAATTCCGATGAGCAGTTCTTCTGATGTGAGGAAATAGTTTATCCCTCCTTCTCAAAAACTTGAGATGGTCGTCTTCTTGTAGCTGTGAGTTGGAGTTCGCACCTCATGTTTTTTTGCCAACTTTGTTAGGTAGTATGCGGGTTGATTACCTTCCCTGAAAGTGTGTCTGAATTGGAATAAGCCCCGGGTCTTCATCTGTTCTAAGTGTCGCACCTCTTTGATCATTGGCCATAGAGGTTTTGCCCCAGAGTTCACTATGTTGATAGCCTGCACGAAATCTATTTCGATTGTGTCCCCGTTGTATCCTTTTTAATTGACCATTCCATACCTGCAATAATTTCCAACAATTCAGCATGGAAGACAGAGTGACAATGATCCTGAATAGAGATAAGGCTTGAAATGATGTTTCTGAATTTCTGATTACACACCCAAGTCCCACTCCAGTAACAGTCACAGATGCATAAGTATTATTCTTTATTCCTATATCTGGGGGTTCCCATTTAGTTAGCTTGATGATTTTTCTCATGTTGTTTGTTCTTTTTGATGCAATTCCATTTCAGATTGACAAGTCATCCCTAGGTGAGTGACTGGGCTGAGGGTGAACCTATAATAGCATGAAGGAGAGATCATTGCATGTTTCCAAACTTTTTTCCTATCTATGGTCTTTTCATAATTTATCTTTTGGTTTCTAGATTTCCACAATTGCCAACAGATTATCAGTGGGAGAAGGGTTAATGTTGTGTTTTTTAGTTTAGTTTCCCCTTTCAATTCCAAGTACCCTCTCATTTATACTTCTAAAGGATGTAGTTGGTCGTCTTTATACTTCTAAATGATCTAGCTGGTAGTTCAAGATTGCTATGAAAAAGTTCCCAAACACTCTTAGATGTGCTACATTCATTGAATTAATGAGATAGAGAGTCCTCAGAATTGCAGGGTGAGCATGTAGAGGCAAGACTAAATCCTATTCTTCTCAGAACATTATCAAAAGGCAAAGAGTTATTAAATAATTTCCTAACAAAAATTGATATTTCTTTTATACTATTAAACTCCACACCATTTTTAAATCTATGATTGGTTCTTTTTTATCCCTAAGTTCCCTATATGCCGATTTTATACTGAATTCTCCCTTTACATCAGGTTTCCAAGTCATATAATCAGCGTGGTTAGTCAAAGAAAATTTATACTCCAATTCAGAGATAATATCCTTGTTAAGGTGAAGCTTCAGGATCTGATTGAAGTGCAGCTTACATACCTGGAACTCTTTGATCAACATTAAAGGCTGAGGAGTTTGTACCTGTGCTGGCCAATGATTGATGATTGGACCCTTACATGTCCAATTCGCAGTCTATAAGTTTGCTTCATCTCTTCCATTAATTAGTAGTGTGTTAGTTTCAGGAAAAACATTGACTTGTCCATATCTAGACCAGGTATCAAAACTTCTGTATGAATCAGGTAATAACCACATGAACTTCCCCCATGGTGAGGTTCCTTTATGCATTTTCCTCTAGATTTTATTAGAGAATGCAAGGATTACTTGTTTCTGTTTCTGATCCCCACCCCATTTTCAGTTAGAAAAAAGCAAAGTCTCTGCCAAGAGAACCAATGCCTTTTTATTTCTTTATATGATTTTCCCCATAGGAAGTTGCTGAGTATTCCTTGTATTTTCTTAATCACATGGGCAATTGGTTCTAATGCATCCCAGATGTGTTGAGGACAGACCTTTAGAACATGGTTTATAAGAACTATTCTACCTCCAGATGAGAGCCGGTTATTTTTTCAATTAGAGATTCTAGATTTTCGTTTATCCACAATGCCATTGAAATAGGAGTTTAGTTTTCTACGTCTATGAATAGTTACTCCTAGGTACTGAAATGGCAATTTCCCTTGTTTAACCCCATTGATTTGCCTAATCTCGTAGGTAAACATATTAATTGTCAAACATGCTTTTTGAACATGATGATATTGATGATGGTGCAAATAAAGTTGGGACATATCCCCTGGGAAGTCGTCGCCGTACCTCTCAAAGATGATATTTTTAAGTCCTTTTACTTACTAACTACAATTAAGTAGTTAATGGCAAGTCGCGATCGTCCACAGAGACGGGGGATATTCTTAAGTGTTTGCTCATAAAATGATCAATACTATACTAGATATATAGATACACACATATATAAAAGTACATAAAGAGGGGAGTTTTTGGTTGGGTTTTTCTAAGTTATCAAATTTAAAGACAAGTTTAACTAAGAAAGCATACAACAACTAAAACGAGATTAAGCAAAGATTACGGAGTCTTGGGGGCAATTGACCTACACTTCCAAACCTTCTATCTATCATTGAACATATAA
>JAUOBV010146385.1:0-12534 GCA_032360425.1 Rubia occidens | reverse complement strand
TTCCTTTCGTTGAGGATTGAGCTCCGGTTGAGATGTCGTTTGAAGGGCACTCGGGTGCTCAATTTTCTTATCACTTAATAGAATCGCTATTTCTCCCTTAAACTCCATCATAGATTTGAGTTGGAATTTCGGGGTTTGAATTTTGAAGCTTTGCAGCTTTGGTTGTGATACCATATCTTTGTTTAAAATGGGGCTCACATCTGAGGGCGGAGCCTTCATAGTTGCGGTGTTACGTGACTCGGTAGTAATAGTTCGTGTAAATGGTCGTTGTGGTGGTTTTATGGTTGGTTGTAGTGGCGTGTAGTTAATGATGGTGACTGGTGGTGGTTTAATAGAAAAGAAAGAGAAGAGAGCGTGGTGTTCAATTTAAAATACATACTAAATAAGTTCATACAATTTTAGGTTTGATTATAATCAGTGTTCAATTTAAAATACTTACTAAATAAGTTCATACAATTTTAGATTCAAAGAATACTTTGACAATTATTGCAAGGGTCTTGAATCATCAGAGTGTAACATCAAACTACTCTTGTAACAACTTCTAAGACATATAGAGTCAGTTATGTCTTCAAATCATTTTATAGAGAGTATGATTATATTTGGCAGCGTTGTGTTTAAAAGCAATTCTAGCTTATTTTGAAAGTTGGGAAAAATTCCCAAAAATAGTTTATACTTTCAAAATAAATACTTTTTTACCACTTTACCAAATATTAAAAAGTGTTTTACTTATAAGCAAGACAACTTACAGGCTCTGTCAAACAGAGCCTAAGGATTTATGTTGTTTGTGTTGGTTTCCTCCCTAATTTTAGAACTCTCTTTGGTATTAGTGGGAGATGTTTCTAGGAAGATGGGGAAGAATATAGACTATCTCTCAAAAGGCTCCAAGCATTTAGTATGGTAGTTGGGGAGATGCGAGAGAATTCTAGAGATTGTTTGGTTCACGTATAAATAGATGTGTTGGAGAAAAGTTCATCACTCAATCTCATCCAATTCATTCCATAGTCACTTCCATTCCTTCTATTGTGAGAGATCCACCCTTAGAGTGAGGAGTAAGAGAGAAGTCTCCATCCTCTCTAGTTAGTGAGTGTTCCATCATAGCGTGAGTAGTCTTGTAATCCATCCTGTTTGGGTGAGATATTTGTAACCCTACTATAACCTCATATAGTGAAAGATTTGGACTACATAGTCCCGCAATTTTTCTCGATTTGAGTTTTCCGCGTTACCAAATTTTGTTGTTATATTTTTCTTTTCGTTTTCACTTATCATCTTGATCCACTACTACAAATTAGAGCTATCATAACACTTTCTTTGCAACCCTTATTTTAAATATTACAATAGCTTATAAAGTGTTACTTACAACTTTCAAAAATGTTACATAAATATTGAAAAGTTTAACTAAAATTTAAAAAAAGTGTTACTCCCTCCGTCCCAATTCAAGCTGCACACTTTTTGGTCAACTTTCTCAGGCCATGTTTGACCATTAATATCTTTAACTACGGATATTAATGGTACATTAAAATTTAATATTTAGAAATTACGTCGACATAGGAGTCTAACAATATCTCAAATGATGATATTAGAGTCTATATACCAATTGAAATTTATGATCCAACATGATCTGAGAAAGTTGACCAAAAAGTGTGCAGTTTAAATTGGGACAGAGGTATTACAAGAGTACATAAGAATTAGAGATTATAAAAGTACGAAAACTCTTTTTGTAGGACAAAATGTAATATTCAAAACGATTCATACTCTGTGAAATTACTGCAACCAAACCTTTCCTTCCAAATTGTTTGAATAATTTGAAAAACATTAAATTAATCACCGGTTCTTAAGAAACTAATTAAATCCAACTGAACTAAACTGAACTAAACTAATCATTTTGATATGGAGGAGTAACACGGACAATTCTTTTCTTACAGGAGGCATATGTAGTAACCGAACACGACCGGAGAACACGAGCCGCCACAATACTTCCGAGAAGCAAGTACCCAAAGCCACTCATATTCCACGACGGCAGGCTAGCTTTCCTCCCAACTCCATTGGCCTCTCTCAAAATGTTCCTATGGCTTCCATTCGGAATAATCCTAGGAATCCTCAGATCCCTAGCAGTCCGATCACTCCCTTACAGCATCTCAACTTTCCTAATCAAATCCAGTGGAATAACATTCCAGCACAAAATTCACCCCACCTCACAAAAAACCGGTGAAAAAAACAGTGGAGTTCTCTACGTTTGCAACCACCGGACACTTCTGGATCCCGTCTTTCTAACCTTAGCCCTCCAGAAGCCTCTTGCAGCATTAACCTACAGTCTGAGCAGATTCTCAGAGATAATCGCACCGATTCGGACAGTTCGATTAAGGAGGGACAGGACCCAAGATGCTAAGACCATTGAGAGCTTGTTGAGGGAAGGTGACCTTGTTGTCTGTCCTGAGGGGACAACTTGTCGGGAGCCCTACTTGCTGAGGTTCAGTTCTCTGTTTGCAGAGTTGACGGATGAGATTGTGCCGGTGGCGGTGAACACTCACGTGACCATGTTTTATGGTACAACTGCGAGCGGGTTCAAATGTTTGGACCTTATTTTCTTCGCCATGAATCCTATGCCTTGTTACAGTATTGAGGTTCTTGAGAAGTTGTCGAAGGAGCTTACTGTTTCCGGCGGCGGGAAGTCGGCACACGAGGTGGCGAACTATGTACAGAGGAAACTGGGTGATGTGCTGGGATTTGAGTGTACTACTTTTACTAGAAGGAATAAGTACCTGATGCTCGCTGGAAATGAAGGGCTGGTGAAAACCTAGATAGAAATATTATTTTTTCCTAATATATGAAGTGATAAGTAATAATACATGACTATGAACTATGTCATTTTGCATGTATCATTTTTAATTTTAAAGAAAGAAGAGTGCCAATCTATCCTATTAGAGCAAGTCCAACAAATTCTTTATAATAGAGATTTTCATTGTTTTTAGAGATTTCAGGCAACTTTTTTGCTCCAACAGATTCTCCATACGGTTCTCCAAAATAGAGATTTTCTTCAAATCAAAATTTGGTTCTCTATATTGGTAGAGAGAGAAACAAAATTTGGAAAATGTTATCATCTATGCAATCATTCATTTAACAACTTAAATTGATACCCATATTTCCGACATGGTAAGAAATTCTAAATTTTAAACTCTTACACTTCCAACATCCTAATAAAAATATCACATTTTTCACGATGTTCAATGCAAACGCTTGACGATTAGTATTTTAATTATTCATTAAATTAAATATTATAAAAATTTATTATTATTAATAATATACTTCCTATCAAATTGAATAAACTTATGCATAATAATATAATCCATTAATATATCAATGAGATTTGAGTCAATGTTAAGAAATTTGACTCTCAAAAAATATGTATGATATTATAACAAGTTTGAAGGGAGTAATAATCTCATTAGAAATATTAAAAAAATGGTATTTTAAACTTATGAATCTCAAATAATAATTAACATGAATCACGACATGAATATGATATGAGGAAATTAGTTATAGTCTTCTTTATTGACTCAATCAGAAATAATGAAATATTAAAAGGATATATTTTGAAATTCTACTTCTATAAAAAAATAGATTCTAAAAGGTTACTTTATTTTGGTTGTACTAAAAATTTCGCATTTGTCTAATATGATGAGTTTTATGAATTTGATAGTTGTTATTTTAAAATTTATACAATAAATAAATAGTTAAAATTTATTTAATTATGTTTTAAAATGAAGTAATAGAGTTAGCCATTTTAAAATTTTCTTCTAAGTAAATATAAGGGTTTGATTTTAATTACAAAATAAACCATTGTTGTGTAATAAATGTAAAATCTGTAAAATGGAGAATCTGTTGGAGTTGGAGTAAAAAATATAGAGAATATGAGTTTTGAGTTTCCATTTTGAAGAATTTTTTAGAGAACCTTTTGGACTTGCTCTTAGAAGTTTAGAGCAAGTCCAACATATTATGGAAAATGGAGATTTTAGGCATATTTGGAGATTTTGATCATTTTTCAACTCCAACAGATGCTCGATATGATTCTCCAAAAAGGAGAACAAGAGGAGAGAGAAGATTTCATTCTCTATATTAGTAGAGAGAGAATGAAATATTTGGAGAATAAAAAATTTTATGCTATTAATTTCAATCGCCTTTAATTTAAAGGTAATTTCCTTATTTATGTAAATATTTTCTATATTTAGTTTTCATGACTACCGTAACTTTCATGTGTAGGAATAAATGTTGACTAACGAGGTTCATTAAAAATTAGAGTCCGTCTCTTGAAAGATGGTCTTTCCATAAGTTATGGAAAGACCAAGGTTTAAAGTGTAAATTAACAGAAATTAAGATAAATTTTTTGGGTTACATGAATCGGGTTATAAACTTATAACTACTACGAGTTACACAATACGTTTTAATATTTCAACTAAGACCTTTTACCTTTTATTATTCTAATTAAACCCCGTCTTCCCATAAACCTATAGAAAGACGGTCTTTCCCAAAATTTTACCTAAAAATTATTCGTTACTTACATTTTTTAAATAGGTATATATTCATTAATTTAAACAAATAGTCGTTATTTAAATTATTAAAAATAAATATACTTATTTATTTATATTGTATTTTATAGCACAACGTCTTATTTTAGACCGATTAACCGTTAGACATGGTCATTTTATAATAGCCATAAGTAATGGGGTGATTTAGTGTTTGTTTTTATTTATTCCAATGAGATTTTTATAACTTTTAAAAACTTTTAAAATATACCGTAATGTATAAATAAATATATTTTGACTATAAAAGTTATTGAAATAAGATTTTTCGTGATTGGTCTAATCGTTAATGAGTCTAACAGGAGACTTTCTCATTTTGTAGTGGTTAAAGTATTTATTATTGTGTTATTAAAAGAAGATCATTATTGTTTTACTAAACAAAAAGTTATGCAAAATAGAGAACTCGTTGGAGTTGAACAAAAAAAATAGAGAATATGAGTTTTCGTTCTCCATTTTAGATAATTTTTTGGAGAATCTGTTGGGCTTGCTCTAACACGATACTATTAATATGTGTAATCTCATCATCATAATAATAACGTAAAACATACTTTATGTTAATTCTATGACTTAAATTAAGATGATTTGTCACATGATTTATTTGTTTAACGTTGAAGTTGTAGAGATATAACGTCTCAAAATTATTAGCTGAAATGATACAACAGATCATTTAATTTTTTATTTAGTTGGCATGCCATTAGGTTGTAATACTTTATGATTCGAATCATTCCATGCTTACAATTTATATTTTTCATAAACGTATAAAGACAGGCACGATCAATACAGGAAACATCACAAATACTAATAAAAAATATACCGTTGACCAAACTCACCGTAGAAGTAAATGAAAAATCTGGCCGTTCATTGACCCGATTAACCGCTCTATTGGAGGATGATAGTTTAATTACTCCCATGGCTTACCTGTGACGAACAATTAAAAGAAAAAAGAAAAAAGGGATCATTTCATTTTAAAACAACATACCTACATAAAAAAAATTGTAAGCCATAAATACAATGGTATAATTTTTTTTCCAAAAGCCGTAAATTAATTTAACTTTATGCTAAATCCAAAAAAGGTCATGTTAAATCTAAATGTGGGAGTTTCTTAGGCTTGTTAAAAGTTACTAGAAAAGCAAGCAGTGGGATAACCGCTGACCGAACTCAATAAAGATGGCATTGATGAGGTAGAGGGAGAAAAGGTAAAGTTTCTTGTGATGGTCTTAACGTGATCGTGAATATTAAGGATCATTTTCCATGTATGAATTTGCAAAGTCAAACGTTCGAATGCGCTGAGAATGATTTGCGTAACGGCACTCCTTTAAATACGAGAATCAAAACCGCGAGTTTGAGAAAGAAACAAACAGCAATGCTCAGAATTCGTAGCAGTTTGGTCTTTCTATGGATTTGCACCAACGTTTTGTGCACTTCTGGCGATAGGAATGTGGTGTTGAATCATGATTTTGACGACGGTTTGAGTTACTGGAGCGGGAGAGGATGCCGGGTTTTCAGTTTCCCGATCTCTGGCTGGCGGCGAGGTGGTTCCGGCGTCGGGGAATTTCTTTGCGTCTGCAACTGGCCGGAATTCTTCCCGGAGTGCAATTCATCAGGACTTGACGAGGAGAGTGAAGAGGAAGACGGCTTATGAGGTTGACGGTTCTGTACGAATTTTCGGCGGCGGTGTACTGGCAGCAACTGTTGAGGCCAATCTGTGGGTTCAGTTTGCAGATTTTAGAGAGCAGTCCATTGCCATTTCTAGGTATGTTTGTTAAGTTCTCCGATTCACTAACCATCAACGAAAATTATATGGTACACCGGGATACGTGTGGAACTGTATCCCTAACAGTACAATTTGTGTACGGGTTACTAATTAGTTAATTTCATTGGTATGCGGTATCTCCAAGGTACAATATAAATCATATCTCCAGTGATTCGTGTACATATTTTAAAATTGATAAAATCCATTACCCATAATTTTAAGAATAGTGTATCATCCGAAAATAAAATTACTCCTAGGGATGATGATGAAGCTATATTCGGGATCCGAAACGATATAAATTATGCACTAATCATACTCATTCACTATCTAGAAAAAAAGTTTGTAGTTAAGTTCAAAAACTGAAGAAAACAAATCTTGTCATGCTTGACAGTTATATTCTATGATGTATATAATAAAATTACTCATAGGAACAATAAGGAAGCTATGGCCGGGGTCCGAGATAAATTATGCACTAACCATACTCTTTCACTAGGGGTGGCAAAATAGACCCCATAGCGGGTTATCTAATTTTAAACCCGTATGAGTAAAATGGGTAATAGGTAAAATGGATAATGAGTTAAATGAGTAGTTGAAAAATATGGGTTGAACGGGTTGGGTTTGTGGGTTGACATCGGGTTTACCCATATGGGTCAATATATGGGTTGAAACCCGCGGGTTTACCCATATGAGTTGGTATATAAACTCATATGGGTCAATATATAGGTTGAAACCCGCAGATTTTACTCATATGAGTTGATACATAAATCCATATGGGTTTATATATGGGTTGAAACTCACGAGTTTACCTATTTTTGACCCGTGAGTTGAATGACTTTCAACTCTCGGGTTGAGCGGGTTTCAACTCGACCCGTTTTGACCCGACCCATTTGTTATCCATCATAAAATTGGTCATACCCATATTTTTTAATTACCCATTTTACCCAATTTATTTGACCCGTCCGCCCATTTGACACCCCTATGTGACAGTGTGGAACATTCAAATGATATGAAAGTTGAAGGACGAAATTAGAATTAAAGTTTTTGGAGGTGAAGGACAAAATGCATGCAAAGGCGTTGAGTGAGTGTTTGGAGGGAAGAAGAAAGTAGAGATGTGGGCATGTAGCGAGAAAGGAAAAATAAAGGAAAAGCAAGAGAATCCGGAGAAAAGGCATGGGTTGGAGTCTTGTACCGGAATACTGCTTCTACCTTCATCATATTTGCCAGCCTTTTCTCACTCCCAGGTAATTATCAATAAAAGAACATAGCAAAAATAATAATAAAAATTATCAATAAATAAAAGTAAAGGAAGTACCATTTCCCCGCTTTTCTTGGGTTGTCCTAATTATTTTCATTTTATAGAGTATCATCAACATACTCCATCAATACCAGCCCTATTTGCACTGCGACCATTATCATGTTGTTCAACAAACATGACCGTCAATTTGTTTATCTATGTATAATAACGGTAAATAAAAAGTTGATATTTAGAAATTACTTGTTATGATAAATTGAACAATATCATATACGATAACATGGTTATTTATATATCTATTCAAATATGTGGTCAAACTTTGATACAAAATAGTATATAAAAATAGAAGTGCAAATGGAGTTGGGATGGAGGGAGCGGCTAATTTGAATATAAACCTCTTCTCGTTACCATCATGAAAGTGTGAAATTTGTGCGACCTTTAAAGATATTTCTATAGATTGTAGGGGTGTTCTAATTGACCTGCATGATCAAAATACTGATATGATTGGATCTAATTTAAAATTTTACCCTAATTAATTTCCTCAAATGAAAAATCCATTCTATCCACTAATTAAGAATCTATTTTGAGGACGGTGTTTCCATAAGTCATGAAAATACCAAGATTTAAACGGTAAATTAAAAGAAATCAAGATAAAAATTTTGGGTTACATTAATCGGGCCATAAACTTATAACTACAACATGTTTCATAATAAATTGTTAATATTGCAATGAAAACCGTTTACCTTTCTATAATTCTAATTCAACCCCGTCTTTCCATATGCCTATGGAAAGACCGTCTTTCCCAACACTTTGCCTACAACTTTTGCTAACATATAAAATTATTTAGAGCTAATTATTATTTCAGTTAGTTAATAATTCTTTATAACTTTATCTGAACTTGAAAATTAAATTTCTTGAAAATTAAAGAAAGAGAAAATAAATATGAAATTTTATTTATTATATTTTAAAAAAACTAATAATACTACTCAAACAAACCTTTCTAAGTTAATAAAGTCTTGTATAAAACGGTCTTACAGTGAGACAAGGGATTAAATTGTAAAAAATTAAAAATGGGGTTTCTAGTTGAAGTTTTAAAAGTTCAAGGGCTGGATGTGAAATTTTGTTAATTTATATTTAAGTCCATGTATAAATACAATCTTTCCTCTTATTCTCCCATATTTTTTCTGACACTTTCTCTCTCTTCTCCTTTCTTCTCCAGTGGGAATCCCTGGTTCAAAATTGATGCGAGTTTTAAAATCAACTTCTTTCCGTCGCCGAAAATAGTCATTAACATCAATGAAATAATTAAAATGCAAGTATAGAAATACCGAATTGAATTTTGGAAGAAGGGACAACCTTTTTTTCCAAAGGGAGCAGGTGTGGTCAATGGGTAAGTAAGCAAATAAATGATATCGTCTGTTTAGCACAGCCGCTCTATTAGTTCTTACCCGGGGATGAGAAACCTATTGCAATTTTGCTGCCTGAGAGAACAGTTGCGCACAACCACTCTATTATGTCATTCGGGGAAAGTAAAAAATAGTAGTGGTGCTGACCGCAACTGATCTATTAGTTTTTAATGGAGTAAACAAAACCTGAACCAAAACTGTTGCCCCTAAGAGAAGCTCTGCGTAGGCGCTCAGTAACTTCCAGTTGGGAGGACCGAAACTAGAAGTGGCCGCTGACCGTAGCTGCACGCAACCACTCTATTACTTCACTAGAAAAATCAACAGAACTAACAACATATATATGGCCACATTAACAACAGCTAAATAAATGCACCCAACTACAACATCCATATATATGCACACAACCAATAACATTGACATGAATTTGGAATCCAAAATCAACGCCCATAGGAAATTAACCAACAACATCGTAAATCAACATCGTAAATCATGTTTCTAGATGAACAACTAATAGAATTGTTTCCATTTTTGAAATAACCAAACAACAATGATTACCACACCATCATTGACCTAATATTTATTACCATCACATACTTTCGGCAAACGAACGGGTTTGTTTGTGAAATATATTTATTCATAAGAAACATCTTATCAAGCTAAATTCTTATTACCTCATTCTCCCTGACATAATATGTGAAAATGGTCATTTTATGGAATGCCTTTTTCATTTTTAAGGTCCTTCTCTGGGTCTCTTGATCCGGATGCTGAAAGAATGAATACCCGACTGCTTTTATTTGTTGGGTTGGTCGATTCAGCAAGGAAATTGCGGGCATCCAAGTGTGGGGAATAGGTTTACCCAATTGTCCTGCCAACCATTGTGTTTACTCCTCAAAGAAGGCAACCAACCTTTCATTGAGATCGACCACCTCCGTTGACAAATGTTTCTCATTTGAATTTCTTCAAATACTATTGTGCTTATGCTCCCACAACGACTAGATCCGTAATGGCTAACATCAATATGTGGCAGGGAATACTTTATCTTCGCCATTGTAGGGCAACCTCTCCAATGACCCCTATGATCATTTTTGTCTATTTCCTAAACGAGGATATCTTCTTTTCCTACTATCACTAATCTCCCTTCTGCTTCTTGTCCAAAAGTTTTTTTTAATTTATCAAAACAAATGCGAGTAATTAGTATGCATTTTATATGAGAATATAAGTAAGGAATGACTTATTTCTTAAATTTCCTCACAATAGTTGGAGATGCTCTTTTAACAGAATCGTTCGTTTAGGTAGATGATTTCTTATCCCAAATTGCTTCCAAGAACACATCTGATCGGTCCGATCTGAAAAATATGCTTTCAAGTTCCACCTCTGCTTCTTCTAAAATTCAACCTTGACTCATAAGGTGATCAATTTTATCTTCTCTTTTCCTCTTCTCCAGTTCACTAGCGATTCTGTGATTCCATCCACTACCCGTATGATGGGCGTAGTTCTTACTTGTGGCGCTTACCTTTGGTGCATCACTTTTGGCCTATATGGTCAATGATTATTAAAATATATTTATCAATTGAATAACATAAATTATGGGGACTTATATACTGACCTTGAATTCGGGGGTCATTATATGTTTGACAAATAGCTTCCACTGTTTTCTATCTATCCATCGATGCGCCGTCCATGATGGATACCCCATTTTGCATCGACGATGTACTTTCGAGCCACCTTCGCCTTCCAATTCCTCCAATTTTTAACCACATAAATCGTCCATTTCTTCCCGAACTCATTCAATTCATCGAAGCTCATTTTGGTCTGTATATCCCAGTTCATCTATGTAAAGTCAAATTTAAAATTTGTGAATTTAAAATTTTGTTGGAGAAACACGAAATGATAATAAATGAATGGAACATACTTACAAGAATGTCTTCCCAAGAATATTTCTTTACGTTTTCTTGGACAAATTTCCAATTATACCATGTCCCAAAGTGGATTCGTCATCGGAAAGTATAGCCACAAAAGCCAGACCATCGGCTGCGCATAACCAAGGGTTCAAAGTCTTTGTCAAAGAATATTTGGAGGGGTTTCTTTTACTTTGCTAGTAAGACTGACTTACATGTGGTTGTACCTCTACGCTTGCAATACTCTTTTATCTTGAACTTGTCCAAATTCTCCCCCTTGTTCTTGGTCAAATTCACTTCATGTTCATCCTCCAATTTTTTCAAGGTAGATACATCATCCACAATCTCGTTAATGACGTTCTCATTTTCATATTCTTCAATTAGCGGCACACATTTTCCCTCAACTTCATCAGTATGAACTATGTTCTTTACAACCAATTTCTTCTTTGCCTTTGCCATTCAATGCAATTGGGCCCTTGCATGAGTAAAAGAAGTGAAGGAATCATAGGTGAACATTTAAACAATTCCCACGAATGAAGTTAAGAAAATAACACACTTATATGATTAGATAAATGAAAGACATGGGAGCAGAATACAAAATTTGGAAAAAAAATGGATGGAGTGTTGCCATTCAACAGGATCTAGCAACACTTATGTAATAACAAGATTCCACTTCTATATTAACCTAGTTGAACTAAGTAATGTTCAAGTTAGCTCCTGTAGCCAACTTGAACATCATACAAATTCAAACATCATATTCCAAGAAATGACTTCCATTCTCCCCCGAGTAGAATAGAAATGAATCCTATTTTCCTCTAGCCAAACCAAATATCATACATAATGAAAAAGGCAAAAGGTATATGAAGAAATTATATGGAATGGGAAGGAGGCTAGGAAGGGAGAAACTTTAGACAACAAATGAGCCCGCGTATGTGGTAGGGGGAGAGAAAATTCAAAAAAAATGCTAGAAGGATGGGAAAGAAGGGAAGGAGTGAAATTTGGGGATAAATTTTTTTCGAAACATGGACTCAACTGCCATGGAGAAATTTCGGCAGCATGACCCAGCAGTTCATTGATACTTTCGTGAAGAAAGAGGTAAAATTGGGAGTGAAATTTAGGAGTGATATTTGGGGAAATTGGGAGAGAATGAGTGAAATTTGAGAGAAAAGTGGGAGGAAAAGCAGCCAAAAAATGGGAGGGAATATGCAAGGACTTCCCACCCATTGACTAATATTGGGAGGAAAATTTCATTTCCTTGACCGAAAAAATTGTGGAGGTACAGTACTTATGTTCATCTACATTGCAGAAGGAAAATAGATGTACATGGTCAACTCAAATAATTGCTTCATAGTAGCTGACATTTTAAATAAACATGAATATATATACTTGGTCATATTTGGCCATATTTTCTAAAATATATACTCTCTCTGTCCCACCATTATTGACATATTTACTTTTTCACGGTCTTCAATGACATTGTTTGACCATCAATAACTCTAGTTACATATCAAAATTTCACATAAAAATTATTATTTAGAAAATAGATGTTAAGAAGAATCTAACAATATCTCACATGATATATTTATTATAAATATATTAGCTCATATTTAGAGTCAAAGTTTTCTAAATTTGACTTTGAAAAAGTAAA
>JAUOBV010146286.1:0-12534 GCA_032360425.1 Rubia occidens | reverse complement strand
GAATTGAAATATGCACTTGGGGGAGGATGATTTGGGAATGGATAGTTCATGTGTGCATTTTGAGATGAGTAGTATTGTGTTTGGAATTTCATGTATGAATGTTCATATAAAAATTGGGAGGAATATTTGCGGCCCTTTGAACATTTTTCAGAATTTGAAAATTTTGACCAACATTTGGATTTTGCGACAAATTATCGGAAGAAGAAGAATTTAAAATGACTTTATCTTTACCTTTCGAAACTCTTCTTGATTCCACTTCAATTTATGGAAATGAAAGTGAATTATGGAGACAAGTATATGAGAAAATTATGAAGAAGAAATGAATGGAGAAACTTTGGAATGGAAGTAGTTTGAAAAGATTGGGTTAATTTGGCCCTTTTTATAGCCAAAAAAATGCAGCCGTTGGAAACAAACATTACAAAAAAATTCAAAAAATAAAATAAAATCTGCCAATATAGCCGTTGGCTCACGTGGACCAACCACAACTGACACGTGGCCAACGACTAATTTTTTTGGCAAAAAGGCTGGCGAAAAATGCAAGAAAACGATAAGAAAATGTCTACAAAAGGTGGCAAGAAAAGCTGCCATGCCCATGTGAAACTCTGACGAGCATCAATAAAGGGACGGTTCCCATTTGGGAATCTGGTCCCGCGGGTTGCATTGATGCAACCCGCTTTCATCCCTCCACTGTGGGGATTATTGTCCCTATTCGATCCTAATTTTTAATTCAACCCACTCCAAAACCCTCATTGTACATGTTCTCGGGGAAAGGAAATGAAGAGGCAAATTCATGCCTTAGACCATGTACAATGGTAAAACCACTCCCAACTCATTCTTGTGGTTTTAGTTCATCAAATAATAAATTTCTCTCCTCCACCATAGCAATTCAAATCACAACTAAATCAGTCCATTTTTCTCCACAGTGGTTGAAACCACTTAAAAACCACTCCATGGACCCTACTTAATTCTCTCTATCATACTCATTAATTCTACATTTAATAATTAATTCAAATAAATACCTAACAAAATAAATTTAAATGTGAAATTTAATAATACACCTATAATTATTGAATTGGATTTTAATTTTTTAAATCTCATTTTTAAATTAATTTCAATTTTTTAAATTTATTTATGAACCATAATTAAACAAAAGAAACATGTGTTTTTAAAGAATGTAATTTTGATTTTAAAAAAACTACAAACTTTAATTTTCAGATTTTTTTAAAAAAATTTACAAAAAAATTATTAGTTGGGATAGGTGGCCGAATCCTAACCAGAACATGTCCATGGAGATTTTTTTTTAAAAAAAAAGAGGGGGCTGCATGTAGCCACGTGACCCAACCACAGAACGCCACGTGGCACATGCAACCAAAGAAAATGGCCCGCGCTGACGCGTGAGCCCATGCTCATGTGCTCTCTGCCATTTTGACAAAACTGGGACGGTTCCCATTTGAAACCCAGTCCCGCGGGTCGCATTGATGCAACCTGCTTTCAGCCCCAACTGTGGGGGGATTATTGTCCCTATTCGGTCCCAATTTTTAATCCAGCCCACTACAAAATCCCCATTGTACATGCTCTTAGGAAAATTTGACCAAGTGAGGAAGGAAACCCTAGCTACCTTTATACACTTGTCCATTAAAGACTCCCAATTAAAGGTATTTTTCAATAGAACCGCCATTAATTGAAGAACTGTCTTTAATTGAACAAAAAAGTGTCTTAAATTTTTTTTTTGGGTGCCTTGGGAAGGAGTTTCGACTTTGGAACCTCCCTCGGTTACCGCCTTTGATCGGTGCCTTTAATCAAAGACTTTCTACTAGTGTTAGAGCTTGTACAATGGGGGTCTCAATTGAGTCTCAATTAAAAATTGAGACAGAACCGAGATAATTAAATCCCACAGTGGGGGTCTCACAGGAGTCTCAAAGAATTGAGACCTGGGCCATGGTCCAATAAATTCAGACCGGTCCCAAGAGCAAAACATGTCAGACATGCATGTGCTCACTGGCCCGTGCTATGGGTTGGCCATCAAAATTTGTAGGCCATCAAAATTTTGCTGCTTTTGTCAAAGTCCAACGTATTCATTTTGCCAAGTTGAAAATTTTACCAAGTCCAATGTAGCATTCTTTTGAAAATTTCAATGGCTACATTGTACCGAGTTGAAAATTGTTTTCAATTTGTCTATTCGATATAATTATGCAGTGCAATGTATATTTCTTACACCATTTTTAATAATTATTTTTCATAAAATTGATAATTTAAGAAAATAATTAATAAAATTGACACCTCTTGTTAAATAATTCTTACAACAAGAACGAAATATTTAAATGAAAATAAAAAATCATAAAATGAACAAAATTTTGATGAGAAATTCAAAAAATTAAAGTGTATTATTAAATTTCACATTTCAATTTATTTTATGTAAACTAATGTATTCAAATTAATTATTAAAGATAAAATAATGAGTAGGATAGAGGGAATCAAGTGGGGTCCATGAAGTTGTCTCAAAGTTGTCTCAACCATTGTGAAGGGAAAATGGAGTGATTTAGTTGTTGTCTCAAATGCTGATGTGGAAGAGAGATGTTGATTAACTGAAACTACAAGAGGTGTCTCAATTGAGTCTCACCATTGTACATGGTCTAACATACTTCCTCCATACCATCAGTTTTAGTCTATTTAATTTTTATGATTTTCAATAATGACCGTAATCTAGCTAGACATAACAATTTCGCATAAACAATTAATATTTAGAAAATATAAGTTAAAGATCAATATATCACATGATATTTTTATGAGTTAAGTTATAAAATTACCCTGACTTTAGGCTAAAAGTGCCAATATAACCATGCAATCTCATAAACGGCCAAAATAATTTTTGACTCCACTGGCTTTTTTTAGTCAACATTTTGATGGACAAATTTTTCCTTGACTTAAAAAATTAAAAATTAAAACCCTCCCCCTTTCTTTCTTCCCCAACCAGCTTCCCCACTTTTCTTTATTCCTCCGCCGCCTGGGTTACTTTTTTTCACGGCGATAAGAAAGAAAATAAAGATCGAAAGTAATTTGTTTGAAAGATGAGCTAAGCTTCCCCATCCGCCTCCGGTGCCATGAAGATAAGATTCTCCTAATTTTTCTTTCTCCTTTTCAATAAGAAATATCAGCCGACGCGAGCTATAAGGTGGTGGCAAATGACGGAGAAATATTTGGAGACGGCGAGCGACAGAGGGTGGCTAGGGTTTCTAGATCCGACAGGGGTGAGGGAAGCGGTAAGGGAAGGGGAGAAGGAGGAGGAGAGCGGCAGCAGTAAGGGGAGGTAGTTGACGCAGATGAGCATAGTTGGTGTGGTCGGCGAGGGTCTTGACTAGGGTTCTGTAGAGACTAACCAGATGCACATGTACTTGTCGTCGAAGGTGGTGGCGAGGTAACAGGAGTGGGAGGAGAAGGCGACGTTGGAGATTCCTTACTCATGGTCTTGGAAGTCGCAGAGGAAGCAGCTGGTGAAGGCGGACCAGAGGCGGACAATCTTGTTGGTGAAGGTGAGAAGGCGGTCGTTGTCAAAGAATTTGACGTAAGAGATGGATCTTTTGTGGAGATGGTACGGCTTGAAGTTTTCCAGCGGTAGCGGCGACAACTTTAGGTTTTGAAAAAGAAGGATAGTTTTGTTATAAGGGTATTTTAGTCATTTTATTTTGGGGTTTTAGCCTGAGTTCATTTGGTTAATGTCGCAATTAGGGAGTTTGGCTACATCGGCACAATTTTTTTGAAAGTTAGGGTTAGATTGACACATACAATAATTAGTTAGGGTGAAATTGGCACTTTTTGAGATTACAGGGTTATATTGACACTTATACCCTAAAGTTAGGGTTATGAATGTATGTATCCCTATTTTTATTATACATGTTAATTTTTATATTTGTGGTCAAAGTTTATCAAGTTTGATTATGAAAAGGCAGATAGGCCAAAACTCGTGGGATAAGGGAGTATATTTTAGAAAGTTTCAGAAAGGTGACTTTTAGTTGGATTGTTAAGAGATTTTATTGCAAAATTAGATTTATTTTGTAATTAACTGAAATTCGGTACTTTATACAAATAATAATATATTTCTTTTTCATTTTTTTCAAAGATCCCGCTTCCTCGCAATCTCACTGCCTTTCTTGTGGCCTCCGCCTCTTTTGTATTCTCCTCTGCTCCGTGAACGACCGTCGTTCCTTTTCATCAACAACAATTCTGCTGCAAATCGACGTATCTTGTTTTTGCATTTTGGTATTTCTCTCCATTCGAGATTAGTTTGTTCGTTTTGCTCACTTGGGTTCATTCGACTATTAGGGTTTTGTATGTTTTATAATTAATTTCATGTTTATGAAATGGCGAGGACCAGACAATTTTTATAGAGAAGGTGATCCTACATTTGTAATAAAAAATACGTCGAAAGAGAAGAAATGTTGTAGCTAAGTCTGATAGTTCATCTGGTATGTTCATTGTTTTATGTTTCGTGTTGTTATGTTACTTTTTATGGTTTTAATTTATTGTTTGGCGCCTTTCGATGATTTTGTCTTGTTGTTTTTTGGTTTTAACTATTGTTGATTGTTATGTTTCAGTTAGAAATTGCACTTGTTTAGTAAAATAATGTACAGTAGATGAAATGATGTTATAGTAAAGTTGTGCATTTGTGTGAGGTTGAAGTTATAATATGCATTTGCTTAGTTTTTTTTTATGGTTGTGATTGAAGGTGTTCTCATTCTCATTAAATTTTAGTATTGTTATATTTTTGTGCTAGGTTTAATCCGTGTTGCCACTCACTAATAACTATAACTAATCTTGTAAAACTTTTGTGCTCATGAGCACATTTTTGCCTTCACACTGTGGGTGAACCACCAACAAAATTGTATGTTGCTTAGTTATATATTGCATATGTTTGTAATAAGTGTGTATAAGTTAGTTCTTCGGTGTTTAATTTTTTCCCATACGTTGTTGATTGTTTATTTTGAACTAGGAATTGCAATTTGTTTAGTTAAGTGTATTATTCATTATTCAATGTGTATTTGTTAGTTGTACTGCGAATGAATTTTATTTTCTTTTTTTGTTGATTGTTGATTTCGAATAAGGAAATGCAATTATATGTTGTATTTGTTTTTCCTTATTTTGGATAAATCGTCTCTATGACGAGGGTTTATAGGGTTCCCATCCCTTTTTTATTAAGCTCAATTTTGCACAATGTGCTATTACAACATATGATATGGGGTAAATCCATTTACACTGAGGCGCTAGCTAAATGTTACAATTTTAATCTAAAGTCTCAGTGGCTAAAAGAGAGATAAACAAAAACACTAGCCGATATTACAATAATATACAAAGTCCTATGTGGCAACGAGAATGATGCACCAAAGATAAGTGGTTCTTACTGTGTAGTCATCATAGTGTAGCCACAATAATATCGACATGAGGCTACCATCGAAACCAATCACAGTGAAGTATTAAATGAAACACGTGAAAAAAAATTCGTCCACACTTTTGGTCAAATGTCTAAAGCAATCAAAACATAGAAAAAAAATCTATGCAACTAAAGATCTTGTTCGTCTCCATTTTCCCCGTTAAGACCATTTCCTTCAACTTACTGACTAAAATCAGTCAATTTAATTGCAAAAATATTTATCGTTGGTGTAAAGAAATCATTTATAATGCGTATAATTGACCTCAAAAAATGCTTTAAATACCAATTAAGTTGAATTAACAATATAATTAGCCCGAACCTTCTAATGGACCGAAGTCTAAAAATCTAATTTAAATCCTCAGAAAAACAATTTTGCCAGAAGTTTCATTGTTTTAACGACTCCGACTTTGATTTCTCTTTACCATCTATTTGGATATCAGATCTGAAGTAAATCAAACTTTACCGGACTATGGGTTGCCGAAATAACAAGCATAGAAAAGACAATTCATACTCTCTCTCGTCCCAGTTTCAATTGCAAACTTGTTTTTGACACTATTCTCTATCAAATTTGAACTGCATATTCGAATAAATATATGCACAACAATATTATCATATACGACATTGTTGAATTCATCGTAACAAATAGTTTCTTAATATCAAAATTTTATTTTCTGTTACCATACGTAGATAAATATATCAACGGTCGAACATATTTCTTAAACAACGTGATAATGATTGTTGTGCAATTTGAAGTGGGACGGAGGGGGTATCTAATACTTAAATCCAAAATTTTGTTTTAAATGCTGCCAATTTTTAGAAACTAGAAGAAACAAAAACTTGTAGAAAAAATAAAACTAAATGAAATGAAATAACAAAAATAAAAATAAAAATAAAGAATTAATAACCTCCCACCCAAAAAATTAAACATTAAAAGGTTGAAAAAAAGGAAAATAAAAGAGAATTACCCCTTTGGAACTATGACCTTACCGAAAAAGTTGCAAAAATCGGTGACTTTGTTGGAAAAAATTTAGCTACCAGGTCTAATTAGAAGTTATATACCCTTATTTTTTCCACTGTTGTGTGGGGCGTTCCGATGAGAACGAAGTCGCCGCCCCGGTAAAAAAATTGTTGAACCCTACATCATCGTCGCGAATTCACCCACAACAAGGATACATCTTCAAACTTCCAAGTCCGTAAACTTGGACGGGACCATGAGTCGGATCTGAGGCTGCCTTAACTCGGACCCGCCTTAACTTGGTGATGTGCACCTTAATGCATGCGTTAACCAATGCATTTTACATGTTTGTTATCATTTTTTGTTTGGTTGATTGCTAGTTTTAGTTAGGTTGACATTACAAAGAGTTTAGATAACCGTTGTTGGTTTTCTTATCTAAATCCCGAATTTTGTAGACTTAAGTGAATCTTATGGACACTTTATCCTCACGAGCACCTAGATCTTCGTTTGGGAGCTTATTAGTAGGTTGTTCGTGAGGACTTTGGCATTATTTTGTAGGAAGCCCTCCGCGAGGATGGTAGAAGATATTTGAAGGCCATTCGCAAGAATGGTAGGAGATATTTGAAGGTCATTCGCAAGGATGGTAGTAGATAATAAGGCCATAGAAGAAAAGCATGGTAGTAGATGGAATTGAGCCGAAAAAATGTGGAGGTAGCATCAACCAAACACGAACAAGTCGACCGGCTAGCACCAGCTGGCACGAGGCTGCCCTTCTAGCACGGCCGATGCCAGAGGTGCCCAACACGGACCATTTCTTCCATCACGGGACGTGTCATACCCTTTTGGCACGGACCATTTGGCACCAGCCGACCCGCATCACCTAAATCGTACGTGAGCTAAGTATAGACACAAATCGTGCCCTTTCACATGGTCTGTATCGTTCCAACTCCGAAAATGCAAATATCATCCCACAATGTGCGAAGAACGACAAGGCCCACACCGTTCAACTGATAAAGAAATGCTTCGAGCAGATAGCCATCTCCAAACGACACAGGGAAAATGATCAGAAGTTTAAAATAGAGCACTAGCTGATGACCCATGTCAGCACGAGGCTACACTGCATGTGCCTGACTGGTCAGCCCGTGCTAGCACGAGGCTACACGGCCCGTGCCAGGGCATGTGGTCCATGTCAGCATAAGGCTAACCAGCTAGCACGAAGCGTGCAATTTAGCATAGCTTGTGTCAATTGCAGTTGCTAGGGTTTTTTAAACCTATTTTGGGACTTTTTCAAGGCCTAATTCCTTACTACTATATATGTCAACCTATGTCTACTAGGGTTTAAGTTTATGTTCATTTTAAACTCTTAAGAGTAGGGTAGAGAGAGGAAAAAGCTCTTCCTTCTCTCTAAAATCTTTTCTCTTCTTCTCTTTATTTTTCTTTTGCCCAAAAAACATTGAATCAAATGAAATATTTGGGTTCAATGCTTAAGGAGTAGTTTAACTTGGGATTTTTATTTGTATTCATGATTGGTGCTTGTTTTGTGAGATTCCTTAGATCTATACCTAATTCTATGTGTTTATGATTAGAGAAAATGACTTCAGAGACCCTTGAATTATACTCATCGTTCACCTTCGGCCCTCCACTTTCCCCCCATAATTTTGCCCCTGAACTAACAAAACTGACAACTTGTAAACCTTTTGTCATATCAAACCATTAAGGTATGGTCAAAGGATTAATTTTAGGGGTAAAATTGATATTTTCCCTTTATCCTTTTCTTTTCTCTTTTACCTTTTTCCCCTTTTCCATTTTCATTTTTCTGAAAACCTTATTCCTTATTCCGTCGCACTGAAACCCTTTTACCCTTGGATTCACCGACTGCCGACCACCAACAACCGGATCTGTCACCTAAAACCCTCGTTCTCACCATTTCTAATCTCATCACCTCCAATCCCGTCGACATCGTTATCCCTCGCCTCAAATCCTACCAACATCATCTCAAATTAAGCCCCCATAAACCCTCACCTCAAGAGGGCTACGGGATTCGAGCTCGTGGAGCCACTCCCGGAGGTAGGTGGTGCAGATGCCAGTGGTGGGATCGGTCTAGTGGAGGTAGCAGATAGAGAAGTCGTGGATACGAGTATGCTAATCTGATTTCTGGGTACCCATTTTGGGGCTCAGATTCGGAAAAGGGTGTGGAAAATGGCATGAGATTGAGCATATGTGAGAAGACGAAGGTAGTGGTGCGTCAGAGTTGGGCTAGAGCTGAACGACAGAGTTGGGAGATGGGATAAAGATTAATGGTGGAGTTGGGAGATAATTTTATGTGGTTTCATCGGTGATGGATTGATCAAGGGCAGAGTTGAACGACAGTGGATGGGTTCTCAAGCTCTACTTGCAAGGCGGAACTGGTTTGTTGAAACTGCTAATGAGCAGCACGGGAAGTGCTGTTGGAGGAAGGTGGTGGGGGTAATGGGCTGGTGAAGTGGGGGTGGTGAAGTTGGGATGGTGGGATGGTGGGGTGGTGGGGCGGTTAGGGTTTTGAGTGTGGGAGAGAGAAAGGGAAAAATGATGTGGGCTGAAAATGTGGGCTGAAATTGATGGGCTGAAAAGGGATTTGGGAAAAACAATAAAGGAAAATTAAAAACGAAAAATGACTATGTTACCCTTAAAATTAATATTTTTGACCATACCTTAACTGTTTGACCTGATAGAAGGGTTACGAGTTGCCAGATTTGTTAGTTTAGGGGTCTAAAGTATGGGGAAAATGGAGGGCCAAAGGTGAACTATGAGTATAATTCGAGGGCCTCTGAAATCATTTGCTCTTATGATTCTTATGTTGGCTTTTTTTTTATGTTCTTATAAATTGCAGCTTGTCACACTAAGATTAACACACATCATAGTCAACTTTCATGTTAGCACACTTATTGATATCCACTGGGGAAGGAAATCTAGATGTGTTTGGGGTAACGATAGTCTGGGACCGTATGTGTGTGTTCATGTGGGTCGCCTAGTCAACATTGCGATTGATCATACACTAGTCTTAGCAAAAAAAAATTGGCACGGAGGGTTACTGATAGATATAGCGTTAGTACTAAACTACGGTTAGTAACCCTAGAGCTGTCGATAAGGTGCTTCACCCTCTTTGCCTATGTAGGCCTAGGGAGAAACATTCGTGGTGTAGTGCCCGGTATGTAATCGTACGGGGGAGATTCAGATCTTCATAGCAGGTAGAACCATTGTTGCACTCCCCTAATTACTGAGGCGGTGCCGATGGAAGATTACATGATCACCCTACGTGATAGGCATGTGAAGTGTTGACCATCGACCACACTACATGTCATAAACTCTAGAATAGGCTTGTACATCTTGAATGTGATGGAATTGAGGATCGAAACAACACTGATCATGTTACGAGAAGAATCCCCAAGTGCTAGTTTATATAGTTTTATTTTCGTGTGATTTTGCATGTTCATAGATGTTAGTAACCCCCCCCCCCAAATCTTATTTTAGAAAAACTAGATATTCCTGACACGTGATCGGATTAACGACCCGATTGCAGCCGTGTGTAGTTAACTTTTAGATATTTAGCATCTCTGTGGATGACCCCGATCTTGCCACTTTCTACCCCATAGGTAGCATAATAGTAGGAACAAGAGCAACATTACAAATTTTATCTTTCATCCTTAAACATCCTCTCGTATTGAGTTTAACGACACCGAGAGGGGAGGCGGGTCAAATTTTGGCGCCACTGCTGGAAATGCTTGTTTAAAGGTTTAATTGTTAACTAGCATAGCTTGTTGAGTAGTTGGTGTTGTTTTATTTTTGTTTTTGTTGGTTGTTGATGTTGAGCCTTTGTGTTAGTTATCTGTGTACTTCTAATCCTTGTGGTAGTGTTTCTTCTAGCTAGGTAGTGTTTTTCCCCTAGTTTAGGGTACATACACGTGCCATGAACTTAGGAACTTTACACTATCTAACAGAGTACACATGTAGTTGGGGAAGAAACAAGGGGAGAGCTAGAGTGGGGGTTCCACAAGAGTCGACTTTGGTAGTTGAAGAAACCATGACGGAGGACAATCCCACTCTTAGGGAGTTGATAGATCCTAACTTGGAGAATAAACCCTTATGTATTGTCTTCCCACCCTTGCCACCCAATGTTACTTGTGAGTTCAAGAGCGGCATGATCCAATGTTTTCCAACTTTCCGTGGAATGGCCGGTGAAGATCTGAACAAGCACTTTTTGTAGTTTCACCTAGTTTGCAGCAATATGAAGTCGCCAGGAGTTTCAAAAGAAGACTAGAACTTGAGGTCCTTTCCTTTCTTGCCGCGGGATAAGGCCAAGGATTGGCTATACTATCTTCCGCCCGGTTGCATCACTTCTTGGATGGACATGAAGCAGAGATTCCTCGAGAAGTACTTTCTGGCTTCCAAGTCTGTAGCTCTCAATAAACAGCTCTCCAATATATCCCAGTTCGCAAATGAATCCATTTACGAGTATTGGGAGAGATTTAAGAGGCTATTGGCGAGTTGTCCATATCATCCGTTCAAGGAGGGTGACTTGGTGTATTACTTCTTCGAAGGGATGTGCGATGATGACATGAGAATGATGAACGCCGCATGCAATCGTTCGATTGCCAACAAGAGTCTGAAGGATGCGATGGCGCTCTTCGAAGAAATGGCCAATGGAACGAGGCAGTTTGGTACTAGATCTTGAGTGAAGACCGTGGATGAGCCGGCTCAATCTCCAAAGCGAAAAGAGCAAGTCCAAGTGCTTGCTTCTATGATGAAGGAATTCATGAAATGGAGAGTTCATCAAGTCAAGGTTTGTGGCATATGTAGTCTCAATCATCACACCTACACTTGTCCACAAATGGTGGAAGACTTGGAAGAGGTGAATGATGGACTTCAATGGAGGAAATTTGCAATAATTCGGTAGGGGGCAATATCAACAAGGGTTTCGGGGGGAACCAATGAGGTGAAAGGAAAGACCCCTACGCGAATACCTTCAACCCTATATATCGTGATCACCCTAACTTCCGTGGCGCGAGAAGAATCAAGGCCAAGGGTACAATCGAGGCGGACAACCTCAAAATCATCCTTATCCAAGGGGCAAAGGGCCTTCCAACAACAACGCCTCTCTCTACAAGAAGAAATCTTGGAGGCTATTTCTCAATTGGCTAAGAAACAAGGTGTGTTCGAGGAGCGAACATGGCGTGAGATTGAAGATCTTGGAACTAGGGCTTTTTCAAGCATAAAAAAATCTTGAAATCCAAGTCGGACAACTCGCCACCTCGGTGAGCCGACTTGAGGCCAAAGAGTCTGGCAATCTCCCTTCCCAACCAGAGATCAATCCAAGAAATGTGAGCACATTGAAGCTAAGGAACGGAAGGAATTGCGTGAGCCCGAGAAGGAAATCTTGCAAGAGAATGACTTGATTGTGAAAAGCAACAAGACTAACTTGAAGCGTGAGCTGGTTGAAGACAAGGATCCCATAAAAGAACTTTCCACACCCGAGGTGAGGGTGAATCCTCCACGGCTCCACCACCAACTTTTTTATACCTGGAAACTTATTTCTTAAAAACTGAAGTGAACTAAGACTTCAAAAGAAATTAACCAATCCCACCAGTCATCAATCACACCCATTTCAAATACCAACCAATCAGCCAAAATCAAATGTAACTGGTTTACACCAACTCTAGAGCATCAAATAGTTCCAAGATTGACTAGCTTTTCAGTCATTTAAGCGGCCTAACCTAGCGTAGTTCCCATAATTACACATTTTATTTGCAAAACCAAAGACAGAACCTAAATTTCACAGCTATAACATTATACAGAACCAAAACCATGCGATTATAATAATACATCGTTGAGTTCAACACTTGTCAAATCACATGTTTCTATTACAGAATGATTACATCAAGTAAGCAAATGATGATTATGAAGTATAAGATCGAAGCATGACTTCTGCTAAAAAAACGACAAGAGGAACAGAATGGTAAGGAGGCAAGACAGAAACTTTAAAAAACAATGCAAGCTCTATCAGATGCCTTTATGCAAAGAAAACTTACCACGTATCAATTTCCAACAGAAATAACTGAGAGCAATGTTGCTTTTAGCTCATTGATGTCCCTGATCAATCTCTCATTTTCAGAAGTTT
>JAUOBV010146179.1:0-12535 GCA_032360425.1 Rubia occidens | reverse complement strand
CAAAATTCTCGAAAATATTTCAAAAACATCTTTCAAGTAATTAATTAGATAATGACATAAATACCCATGATTGATGATAAAATGAAACCAAACAATGCAAATAATCGTTGTTGTAGAGTTTTTTTTCTCGAATTATGGAAAAAATGACCTAAATACCCTTGGGTGATAATAAAAATGAATCCAAACTAAAGAAAAAGAATTCTAGTTAGAGTGTACTTTGTGATTATAAAAATATGTAAAATACTAAAAAAAATAATTCAAAACGATGTCGTTTGAATACTTTAGGAGAAATTGCCAAAATTAACCCAGCTTAATAAAAATAATAATTAACTAATAGCAAAGAAACCTTACAGCAGTGTGTCTTGTGATAAAGGAGAACATTATAGAAATGCCCCTAGTTTTTGGTAAAAATGAAACCAGACAAAAGTGAAAATCCTTATTACTGTGTGTTTTTTGAATATAAAGTGAAATATATGAATTCAAACAAAATAAATTTCAAAACATCGTTCAAGTAATTAATTAAACTACGATAAAAATACCCACATTTGATGATAAAATGAAACCCAACATAGAAAACAACCCTTGAGGTTGTGATATTTCTGACCGAAAAATGTCCTTATAGAAAACTGACCGAAATATCCCTAGGTGATAATAAAAAATGAATCCAATCAAAAGCAAAAAATTATGGTTAGAGTGTTCTTTGGGATGATAAAAATATGGAAAACACTAAAAAATAATTCAAAACGGTGTTGTTAGAATAATTTTTATTGAAAATGACAAAATTACCCCTCGTTGATAATAAAAGAAGAAATCAACCAATAGCGAAGAATCCCTTTTAATAGAAAACCCACTATCAGTGGATGTGAGAGATATATTGGGCTCTCCTAACCCATCAAAACCATAAAAGATAGAGTATTGTATAGTATACATGTTGACCGATCCTGAACCTATATCGCTAATCCTTAGGAGCTCTAGTGATATATTTGGATATGTTTCCTGTAATCAATATCCACCCTCGTGTTAATTTATTCAGACAAGATATCCAATAAGATCAGACTAGGGAAAAGCAAATGACAATCTGTACATGAAGATTGGAGTAAAACTCACAAAAATATGTCTCTAATAATCCAAAACCAAACTCAGATTGAGTTTAAGATGCCTTTCTATCCTCTCACAGCACACAGTGATGCCAATACCAAGAAAAGCACATAAGCACATTTGTATCATGTTGGCAGCACAAAAGGAGATGAGGCCACTAACAAAAGCAAAAGCAGTGGGATTCGAAAGCATGTTAGCAGCCCAACAAAGTCTCCAGCAGTGAGATTGCAGCCATGCATTGTTCAGGTTGCTGATATGGTATAAGGACCTAATGTCACATAAGCAACAACAAGAATGAGCAAGATGGAGTCAAGGTCACAGAAGCAACAACACTCCTTCTGAGCACAAAGAGATAGCAGTAAGTAGCATGAATTCCAATTCTGCATAAAATATGTAGCATGAAAATCAGAAAACTGCAGCAAGGAACAATCAATAATATTATGTTTTCCTCGTCCGAATGCTAGGAATGTACTTCTTATCCATTAGTATTATTCTTTCAGGTTCCCTTTTTAAGTTATGCCATGATAGATCCATAGAATTTAGATTATGAGCTTCTTTTGCTAGAAAATCTACTGCAATTTTTTCTTCCATCTTTGCAAAAAATCAGGCTTGCTCTAGATGTTAACATAATATCCTTAATATTGGAGCATAAGGAATAGAGCTTCCAAGGAGCCTTTTGGGTCACTTATAAATGTAATTGCTGAGTAGAAATTTGTTTCAGTTTTAACTGAATGACAGGCTAAAATTCTGGCATGTTTAAGTCCGAAGTGTATTGCAAGAAGCTCAGAATGTAAGGTAGAAATAGCTAATTTATATTCAACATGTGCACTTATAAATATTCCACTTCTATCCTTAGTGATTAGTCCCAGGCCTGCAGATAGGTTAGATTTCAACCATGAAGCATCAACATTAATTTTAAAGTATGTGGTCGGTTTAGCCCATGCAACCATTTGTGGTTTGATAATATTCTTTCTTTTGAAAAACATGACACATTCCTTAGTTACCCAAAAAAAATTCCTCCTTTGAATCCACAGAAAAAGGTTTAGCAATCATGGATTGTCTAACTTCATTTTTAATTTCTTTAATCAAAGATAAGTTGTTCCAGGACTCTCCCTCATATAATCTCCTATTTTTCATCTTCCACAGATTCCAGAAAGTTGTGATAGAGTAAACCCTGGCAATTTTATTGTGTCTTTGTTAAACCTTGAAAGGTGAGGTAAAGGATATTCTGTCCCATATAGAATTTAAATATCTATCGCTAATCCCAATTATATTATGCACATAGGTCCAAACTGACTCAGTTTGATGACAATCATTAAATAAATGTTGGATTGAGTCACAGCTGTCACGGTTTATACATTTAGAAGCAAAAGAGAAACCCTTTTTATTAGCATATCATCAAAATGTAAAAGTGAATTCATTAATCGCCACATGAAGATAGATAACTTCCCTTGTTTATTTTTGTTCCACACTTGACTGAGGGAAGCTACCACTGGTCTCCTTAATCTGAAAATCTTGTAGGCAGATGATGATGAGAAGACTCCATTTGTTGTTGGTTTCCATACTAGTCTATCTTCATCATTAGCTTTTACTTCAGCTTCCTACGATAAAAGGGTATCACTGGTACCTATGTTGGGCTCCAAAATAGTTAAGTATGTTTTCTTATCAAGCATAAATTGATATATTGTAATGTCAGGGAAGGGAAGGGCAGTACAATATGTGAAGGCCATTTATAACCAATTTGCATTCCATAAATTACTATTACCTAAGCCATAAAGAACATGTGAATGATTATTACATTCCTATGTGATTAGCACTATTCTAGATGTTGTATGTGAAGTGTAGTTTGTGTCACCAAGCAACCATAGTAAGTTAGCCCATAGAGATTTGTTTAACTGTAACTTCCACCATAATTTTGCTGACAATGCTTTTATGGAGGTTGAAATATCCATAATTCCTAGACCATTCTACTTAATAGGTATAAAACACTGTTTCCAAGATCTCCAATGCAGCTTCTGATTACCCTCATCATTGTCTCCCCAAAAGAAATTTGCTGCCAAAAATTCTAATTTTTTTAACCACGTGTCTTGTAGGTTGCGGAACAGTGAAAATGTGTGTGGCAAGTGAGTAAAAGTTGTAATTAATCAAAGTAAGTTTCCCTGCAGGTGAGAGCCATAAATTCTTCCAATAAGATAGTCTGCTTTCAAATTTATCCAAAAGTGAGGTAAAATATTCATTCTTGATTCTTCCCAGAAAAATTGGTGTTCCTAGATAAACCATTGTGTTTTTCCCTTGATTCATTCTCAGGATTATTTTAATTGAAAGTATTCTGGAATTTGTTATCCCCTTTTGTATGAAAAACTCAATTTTGTGGTAGTTGATATGCTATCCTGAAGCTAATTCATAAGATTTTAGAAAATCTTTCAGATGTCTTAGGTTCTTTGCATCAGCAGTTGTAAATAGTGTTGTCATCTTCATACATTGTGTGAGTTGACTGACTAACCCTATCTGAAATTTGATATGGTCTAATTAGTCCTATACTAAATACATACTTGAGAGTTCTAGAGAATGATTCAGTTAAAAATGTTATATAGAAAAAGTGATACTTGGATCACCTTGTTTAATCCCTCTTGTAGAGCTAAAGAAACCTACAGGGCAGCCATTTATTAAGATTGAAAACCATGTTGCACTAATGTTTGACATGATTAGGTTCACAAAAATACCACTAAAACCAACTTACAAAAGAATAGAATTAAGAAAACCCCAAGAAACCCTGTCAAAACCTTTTTGCATATCTAACTTTTTAATGATATTAGGTTCCCTATACTTCCTGTTTAGAAATATGAAGAGCTCCTACAAGTACAATATGTTTTCTGAGATTTCTCTTCCTTGCATAAATGCATACTGTTCCTTAGAGATCATCTTATCCATTTTTTATTTCGGCTTTTCCATCATTATTTTTGAGAAAATATTGTTGGTAAAATTAGACAGGCTATTTGGCCTATATTCTGAAAAGGAATAAGGGTTTTTCTTTTTTGGAATAAAAGTAATCCAAGTTGAAGCTATGCTCTCAGGAATTTTAGTGCCACTAATGATTTGATTACAGGCTCTGAGCAGGTCGTCCTTAATTATATTCCAACTGGAAGTGAAAAATACACCACTATAACCATCTGGACTAGGGGCACTATTTTTCCTAACCCAAAAACTACAGTTTTTAATTCCTCCTCAAATATGTGCTTTATTAAATCTAAATTATCATGCTCATTAATTAAGGTGGGAATGTTTTGAAGGAATTTTTTTTTCATGATTTCCAGTTATTTCATTATTAGATTCAGTTAGCATTGATTGAAAAACTTTACACCCTCAGTTTGAATCTCATGAGAATCAGTTATCCACTTACCTTCATCTGTTTTAATTTTATTTATGTTCAGATTAGTTAATCTTTCTGTACATGTCTTATGGAAGTATGTAGTATTTGAGTTACCTTCTCTAAGCCATTTAATCATAGATTTTTGTTTCCAATATAACTCATGTTCCTTGGTTGCCCTAATCAGAAGAGCTGTTATTTTTAAGCTCAATGTAATTTTTGATCATCTGGTGAATGATGATTAGTCTCCTCTACAAGAAAACCCCTCTATTCTGCTTCCTTTAAGTTTTTAAAAATATCACCAAAGTTAGTTTTGTTCCATTCCTTTAATGTAAATCTAAGTCTTTTGAGCTTAGTCAATAAAACAAACAGTGAGGATCCATTTTCTGGTTTATTCCAATCATCTCTAATAATATCTATGAACTATTAGTCCACATTTCCTGAACTCTAAAAGGCTAGGGGTGGGAGATTTGATTATTAAGAATTGTTAGAAACAAAGGGGAGTGATCTGATCCTAACCTGTTTAATATATGGATATAGGAGTTTGGGAATAAATTGAACCAGTCCTGGTTTGCTAAGCCCCTATCTAATTTCTTAAAAGGTGGATCTCTAAGTCTATTTTTGGACCATGTAAATTATGATCCCACAGTTTGAATCTCTAAAAGCTTGAGGTCATTAATGAAATCTCTAAATTCAGTTTTGCTACCCTGTGGGGGGATGTTTCTACCCTTATATTCGGTTAAGTCTCTAATAGCATTGAAATCTAAATGGTAAGAGCAGCTTGCATGTTTTTTAAATCTTTCCATAATAGCTTCCTAAGGTCCCTAGTTTGTTGAGCATATATAATTGTTGCATTCCATGTTTCTAAAGTATTTGTGTCTGTAATAGTACAACCTAGAAATTGTTTATTATGAGTTATGTTATTAATGGTAAGGTTATTATTCCACATCAGCCATATTTTGTTTTTTTGACAAGCATTCTAGTTTTTTAAGCCTAGTGTCATGCTAAGGTTTCTTAGGTCAGAGTTGGGGTGCATCAGTTCAATTACACCTAAAATCTATTTTATGGATTGCAATAATGTGTTTAAGTCTATTCATAGAAGTTCCATAACCTCTTATATTCCAAATCAGAACATTAGCTATCTTATTATGCTTATTAATTGGAATGTCTACTTCAGGGGGATGATATAAGGATCATATTGATCCCATTAAAGTAGTTTTTTCTGCCTTTTTTAGTGTCATTAAATTTATGATTATGGCCCTCTGGAATAGCATCATGATAGAGTAGTTCAGTCTCAGTTGTCTCTTCATTAGAATTAGAATCACAGTCATAATTGGGATCTAAATCACGTTGCACATAATTGTCAGAGGCATTTATGGCATTTTTGTTATGAGGTAGATCAGAAAGAACCTGTCCTTTTACTGAAGGCGTAGAGGATGTATTTTCAGTCCTTGATGATCTTGTGATTGAGTGATTAGTTGGCTTACTTGAACCAGCATTCTCTCTGGCATGTAGCTGTAGAAACTTAAATATGTTTCCCTGTGAAAATGAGAGAGAGTTAGCTGGGAAGCCCTTATTAGGTGTATTAATGAAAAGGTCTGATTTTGAGTAGTGATTGTGAATCATAAGATCGTCTCTGGAAAATTGTTGGCTGGACTTTGTGGACATCAGCTGGATCATCATTCTCTCTTCATCTGTGAGGTTGGCTATGGATGGATCCCTTTGTTGATAGTCTTGGGTTCCATGTTGTGTCTCTTCAGGGATCAGTACATTGGAATACTGAATAAGAGAGTTAGTTTTCTCTTTATGAAAAGTGATCTATGTGTTTGGTATCTGAAGCTGAGCATGAGGATTTGATAGTCCCAGCTATACATCTTCTTGTCTCCTGAGAGATTACTGGTTGATGGTCAATTCAACTTCCTTCTGTTTTTGCATAACAGATAGGCCATAAGTGTGGGCAGCTAATCTCCTTTGACTAGTTACTCTTCTCCATTCCATTCCGAGTGGAACTACACCACTAGCTTTTCTAATTGTTTCTCCATCAGCAGTAGTGGTTTTTTTCATTGTGCCTTTCTGCATTGGCTAATACTGTGACCTATCAAAGGGCATGATGTGCATTATTGAGGTTTCCATTCATATTCTACCTTGCACGATAAATTATCTGATTCAGAGCCCAATCTAATCTTATTAGGGTGGGTTTGAGTTAAGTCCATCTGGACAAAAAAAACTGGATTACAGAAGGTCTAGAGAGGTCCTTAGTAGGTTTATCTTCCATCTAAGGTGGGCCAAATTGCTCCATGAGGATTGTAGTTGCTTCTTTAGTGAAATAATAGGCTGGAGGATTAAGTATAGAAATCTACACAGAAGCAAATGGGGCATCTTTGTGGGGGTAGAAGTTAGGTGTCCATTTACGAAATCTAATCAGAGAATCACTAATCCTTATTTTACCCCTCATCCAACACAGATTGAAATCAGCTTCAATTGCAAAATGAATTAGAATGTGCCTATCCAGTAACCCTAATCTGACATCACCCTTAAAACCAAGACCATTGAAAAATTTGCAAATGAATTCTATACCCGGTCTGGTGTAGCCGAATTTCCCTATCAAAATCAACTTTGATGGCTCTAAAACTCCGAACGTTATTGTCTAAGAAGATGCAAGCTCTTCCATCTTCATACGAAGTTTTAGGAATCGGGATTAAGATTGTTTGGAGTGGGGGAAGAGTCTGATTCGAGGAGGGATATATATGTTGAGGGTGGGGAGTCTGAGCACAGGTACCCGATTTGAGGATGGAAGCATATGTTGAGGGTGGCGAGCAGCCTCTATGTTGAGGCACCATCATTGTCGCCAGAAAAATTGGCTGATTTAGGTGTGTTTTTTACCGTTGCAAACTGTAACGGCTTTGGGAATGGCATTGATGTTCAGTTTAAAGATCCAGATAGTGAGAAGCAAGAGAATAAATTTATAGTCTTATATATCTATTCAAATAAGCGATCAAACTTTTATTAGAAATAGTGTGATGAAGTAAGAGGGTAATTTATCTGGGACAGAGGCAGTACATTCCTCTCAAAATCACAATTATTTTATTTAATGTTAGGGTAAAATGCATTAATACCCCCTAGTTTCTTGGTTATTGCACATATACCTCCCAGTTTTTTAAAAGTGCACATATACCTCTGGATTAGCTGTAACATAAAAACTCATACCCCTCCTGACTGAGTTCGACATTGACTAATTATTTTCTGGTGTTGGCCAATATTAAAATTATCAAAATGACCTCCACTTCATTTTTGAAAAGATAAGGAACATTTACCCTCCATTGAAATGGGGCCCACCCTTCTTCAACATCGATACAAAAATGCCCTGTCAAAATTTTGAGTTCCAAAACAGTGTGATCTGGACTAGGATTCAAAGCTCTTCATCCGCGACTTGGACTGGTGAGATTTAGTTCCTGTTTCAAACCCTAATTCCAGCGGATCCCCCTCGTCTGTGTTGGATTACTCGAACGGATTCAAGATATGGGGCGAAAATCCAAAATTGGTTTCTAATTTTTTATTTTTTAGGGGTAAAAAAATCATTTCCTTTGAGTATGATAATGACCAAAGTTGACCAATGTTCCAGATGTCACCAGGGATAAAATGCACTTTCTAAATGTCACCAGGGGTACAAATGCACTTTCAAAATTTTGGAGGATATATGTGTATAAAACAAGGAACTCAGGGGCTGAACATTTTTCTTAATGTTATTTTGTTCGACTTTATACAGCTTTGCACTATACAAAAAATTTAAACATTTTTGAACCACAGTGGTCAAGATTTTGTAATCGCTTTGTCCATCCCAAATAACAATCCAATCACTGGACACCGTTTGAAAAATTGTTTGTCCGTTAATATATCTACATACAATAATGCTAAATAAAAAATTAATATTTAGAAACTACGTGTCAAGATAATTTAAACAATATCACATACGATAATATTATTTTTTTCATGTGTCTATTCAAATATGAGGTCAAATTTTGATGGAGAACAGTGCCATAAAGTTAGTGGGTATTTTGGCCTAGCACAGAGAATGCAATTAAGTTTCTGGAAGTCTTATTTTTCAAAGCTACAAGAACCACTGTGATTAGATTAAAGGCTTTTCTTGAAATATTTGAGTTGATCTCAGGGCAGAAAATTAATTATGAAAAAAGTAACTTCTTCATTATTAAGTCTGCCACCAGATCTAATGAATGCTTAATAAAAAAGAGAGTTAAGGGTAAAACATGGATCCTACCCTTTCAATTACTTAGGTTGTCCTATTTTCAAAGGAAGAACTAAGGCTTTACACTTCCAGCCATTGCTAGAAACCTATGACAGAAAACAAAATAATTGGAGAAACACATGGTTAAGCCCAGCTGGTCGGTTAACTCTTATAAAATTTGTCATGTACTCTCTTCCACACCATTTGTGAGATGTTATGGAGCCCCAAAGTCCATAATGAACACTCTAAAAAGGAAGATTACAAGATTTTTCTGGGGGGAGGGACAGAATGGACCTAGAAAGGTTTGGTGGAAATTGGATAGGATGTGTTTTCCTCTAGATCAAAATGGATTAGGTCTAAAAGATTAGAGGACATTATTGCCACCTTTTCTCTCAAGCTTTGGTGGAAGTTCCAAATAGGGAACACCTCTTGGAGTCAATTTATGTGGTCACTACCACTCAATAAAAGAAACTCACAAAACTAAAAAAGAATCCTGAAAGTGGACACTTTGGCTATTAGGTTCACAAGGGTTTTAATCGAAAATAGTCTCTCAAACTTTCTTACTTCAAATTGGACAGGCTTTGGCCCATTGATTGATAAGACTGTTCCAAATGCAATCCATTGTGACCTATCAGTGGCAGATTTCATTAACAATAAGGATCTTTACATGCCTCATTTAATTCATCTTAGCCTTGACATTCTTACTGTTTTGCAGGTTTCAAATCAGTGTCTAGATAGACAAGATATAATGGTGTGGAAGCCAGCAAAGGATGGGAATTTTTCATTCAAATATGAACATCAGGTCATTGCTAGACAAAGAGGCAGGTTAAGATCATTAAAGCATGTATGGAATGCACATCAACCAAACAAAATCTCAACTTTCTTATGGAAGCTGGTGAATGCAATATCAATGGCTTCCAAATGCCCAAAATGCCCCAATTTGGATACACTTTCACATTTTTTTCAACAGCTTGTCAACTTGCAAAATCAATCTGGATACAGATTGACTCAATTTTGGGAATCAAAAAACCAGAGTTCCATAATATATTTGACAAATTTTTTTATTTGACCTACAAAGGTACATTGCCTGTGCATACTAAACTGAGTAACATCTTGCCCTCATTTGCTGTCTGGCATCTCTGGAAAGCTAGAAACAACAAATTTTTTGATGAAATCAGACCTGACATGACTAATATAATGAAGCTCATCAAAGAGGACATGTTTTTGGATTTTTATAAGAAACCACCAGTTTCAATCAATCCTGCTAATCAGTTTTGGGTGGCTAATGGTATCATTCCTAATTTAAACATGGGCAGAAAACCTAAGATGAGATTGGTAAATTGGATTAGGCCTTCTTGTCTGTTTAAAATTAATGTAGGTATACCTTGATGTGGAATTAGGATCGTAATTATGGATTACTAAGGTTTTTTGTAACTGTATACATATGTTCGGCTGCAACCTCCTCTTCTTTCCAAGCTGAACTCATTGATGTCCAAAAAGGTCTACATATGGAAGACATTTTGAACACCAATCAGTTTACCATTTAAACTAATAACATTCAAGTTTTTAACTGCATTCGTGACCCCTACAAATCCCCATGGCAACTCTTTGACATTGCATACACACTGCACAAAGACATACCTAAATCCCACCTCACTCATGTTTTGAGAGAGGGGAATCAGATTGCAGATTTACTGGCAAAACATGCTCACAAAAACACTTATCAGTCACAAACTTTAACGTATGGTGATTTGGATCGAAAAAATTAAGGGGCTTTTGCATCTTGATAGATTGGAGGTACCTAACATTAGAGTTGACAGGATAGATACTGCTAATAACGGTTTTCGTATAGATTGAAAATGCTAAAGAAGCAGACCAAACGGAAGCATTACTGAGCAGTGTAATGGAATATAGAGTTACTTATCCAAAAACAGGTGCAGCTCAACAGGGAAGGACACAAAATGGAAGCTCATCATGAAAGGTAAAAAAAACTATAGCTGAGGTGGAAATAAACAAGTTACAACATCTTAGGGAGATTTTTGCATCCCAACATAGGTCGGTTTTGGAAATCTGGCCAGATTTAGCATCAACTCGGGGGTAGAGGTGCAAATATTGGAATCATTTCTAAAATCGACCTATGCATCTCTTTTGGTTTTTAATGTTGGCATATACTATGCCATTCATACTGGAGAAAATTGCTTCAACGAAGCTTGTAAAAAACTTGATCAATTCTTTTGGTGAGGATTGGGGACACTAATAAAAAAATCTCTCCTACTCATGTGGGTTTAACTTTTAAAAAAAACCAATTAAGTTCCTGGCTGATTCTAATTTTGTTTACTATTCTATTCCAAATTAAATGAAAAGTTTATAGTTTATTTAATTACAAAATTTATTTGAACTCTAAATCCAATTAAAATTAATATTATATAACTCTTCCATAAATTTTTAATATTATAAATTATAAATATTACAATTTTATCAAGTTTAATTATTTTAATAAAAATATATTCGAAAATAAATCCATTCTGATTCAATAGTGAAATAAAAAGCTCCCTCCATCCCATATCAAACAGCACACTTGATTTTTTACACTAATCGTTATTAAAATTTTACTATAAATATATAATATTAATATTACATATCCTTTATTTATCAAAATAAATATTTTATTATTACTACTATTAAATGTAATTAAACATATTAATAGTTAAGCTTGTTCTTTAAATATTGTTAACATTTATGAGTACAATTTAATTTGTGATGGACTAAAATTTAGTGTGATATCACACTAAATTTCAATCCGTCATAAATTAAATAGTACTCATAAATATTTTTATGATATCATAAATTTGTCATGACAAGTTCTTTGGGTTTTTTCTCTTTACTTCGTCTCACTCCCGCCTCTCTCTGAACATCACCACCGTAATGGCTATTTTGTACCACCGTAATGTCTTTCTTCCACCTCTCTCTGAATAACAGTACACCACTACAACGGCTCTGATTGGCAAAGGCTAATCAAGCAGCTATGGCAGCCCAGCCAAGAAGAGCTTCTCACAAGCACTCCAAACCAGTGATCCACCGATCTCCACCACTCTTCCATCCACCCAAATCAACCCAGTCACGAATTTCAAAGGAGAGCCCTCAGTCCTTTTCACAACGAAACAGATAACAGAACTCTCAGCCCATTACAAAAATGCTATGGTAGGAAATTTCCCAAGATGCCGGCCTCCGATGGAGCGAATCGAACAAGCTTTAAAGACAATAGGGTTCATCGGAAGTTACCAATTTGGGGTAATCGACTTACAGAACATCCTAATCCGATTTCAATCTAAAGAGGATTTTCAACGCTGCTGGATGAAGGTCATCTGGTATTTCAATGGAATCAATATAAGGGTGCTGAGATGGACATCGGATTTCAATCCTAACACAGAATCCCAATTGTCCATGTGTGAATTATAATCTGAAATATGTTGTTGTGCTACTACAACATTGAAGCAATCCAAGCAATCGAAATCAAGTGGGCAAGTTCATCAAAATGGAGAGGAATGTTTTGGATGGTTCAAAGTGGACATGGGTGGCCGGAAAATGGAGGAGAGCATCGGAGAGTAGGGCGGCGGCGGTGGAGAATAGGGCAGAACTGAGGTTCTGCCCATTTTCTGCCTTTATATACGCGCTTCGTAACGATCGCGATGGGGTAACAGAAGAAAATGAACAGTCACGTACCATCGCGATCGCGAAGGTATTGTCGCGATCGCGACAGCCTCATCGCGATCGCAAATGTTGAAGGCTGGACGTTGCAAAATCAGAAAACTTACCTGAGTGACTTC
>JAUOBV010146074.1:0-12535 GCA_032360425.1 Rubia occidens | reverse complement strand
ACTCACCCGTTTACTGATTGGCCATTTCATTTAGAATCCGCACGAGTTGATAATTATTATTGAATCTTTTTACATTTTCGACATGAATATTATTGTTTCTATTCAAATTTGATGTCGTTTACATTCATACATTCATGAACGTTGATGGTTTTAGCGGTTAATCATACATTCATTCACTTTTGATGTCGTTTACATCGGCCATGAGTATATTAGCACTTTTGAAAATATTCATGGGTATATTAGCACTTTTGAAACACTGAGGGTTATATTTGCACTTTCCAAAGAACTAGGGGTCATCTAAGCACTTTACTCTACCTTCTATCCTTGATCAACCACATCACCATCAAGCTTGATGGTTCCAACTACTCTCACTGGCGTACTCAGGTTACCTCTGTTTTAAGAACTGTCAAGTTGATTGGTTATGTTCCAATGACATGGCTTCTGAGGATGCTGCTGCCTATGATGCTTGGATCCAGACTGATCAACTAGTCCAACCCGCTATTTTTTCATCCCTGACGCCGTTTGCAATGTCGGCGGTTGACGATATGTCAATTGTCGCGAAGGTATGTGATGCTTTACCCACTAAATATCAGAATAATTCTTGTGCTCGTCTCCTTTATCTTTGTGATCGTCTATATGGAGTTTGTCAAGATGATCAGTCTGTTCAGGAATACTACTCTCGTTTTAAGGACATGCTTGATTAATGTTCTTGGTCATCCTCTCAATGATGAGGATATTGTTGTTTTTGTCGTGGCTTGAATGATAAACTTTTACAGTTTTCATCTACTCAAATGGTGAAAAACCCTTTACCTCATTTATATACCATTGTTGCTGATGCTAAGACTTTAGAATTTTCACTCAAAGCTCGCTCATCTACCTCTGGACCAGTACCCTTTACTTTTTCTGCTTCTCAACATGGGTCCGGACAGGCTAACCGTGGTGACGCTCCTCCACAGGGCGGTCGGCCCACTTATGTCTGCCAGTGGTGTCGTCGTACCGGTTATCTTGCTGAATTTTATTACGAATTGTCACATGTTGCTTGCGAATAAGTTAATTATGCGGACACGGCTCAACCACATTATCAGCAACTGAATGCCACTTCTGATTGGTACATGGACTTCAGAGCTACCAATCACATGACTGCTCGACTTCCAACCTGGACAGTGTTGCCCCTTATAATGGTAATCATTGTGTTTATTTTGGAAATGGTTCTTCTTTGCATATTTCTCATGTTGGCAATTCTATAATTTTTTATTCCCTCACGTTATCTGATGTTTTGGTTGTTCAGAATATTACCAAGAATTATTTATCTATTTCCAAGTTAACAAGGGATCTAAATGATGTTGTTTGTTTTGATGACAAATCTTTCACTATTTAGAACAAGGTTACCAAGGAACTCGTGGGCCGAGGACACAGTGTATGAGGTATCTACATTTTAGATTATGGTGGTGCTGTTTTAGTTTCTCTTGTTAATTCAAATGAAGCCAATACCTCATTTGAGCTATGACATAGTCGGTTAGGATATGTTCCTTTTTTCTGTTATTTCATCCTTGAATAAGACTGGTAGTTTGTCAGTTACTAGTTTGCTACCTGAGCCTCATTTATGTACTTCTTATGAGATGGATAAAGGCAAGCGTCTTTCTTTTAATGATAATTTAAAATGTGCACCAAACATTCTTGATTTAGTTCATTGTGACATATGGGGAACCTCACCTGTTGTCTCTCGTGCCGGGTACCTTTATTATGTCATTTTTATTGATGATCACTCTCAGTTTACTTGGTTATATTCTCTGCAACACAAGTGTGCTTTTTTGGAGGCTTATATGCAATTTAAAGCTTTTGTTGAGAATCAATTTTCTACCACCATTAAAAAAATTCAGATTGATGGTGGAACTGAGTTTGTGAATCATTGCATACGAACTCATTTTGCGTCTAAGGGCATTCATTATCATCTTTCATGCCCTTACACTCCAGAGCAAAATGATCATGTAGAGAGGAAGCATCGTTATATTACAGAGACTGGTTTATCGATGCTCTATCATCCTGGCCTTCATCATTCATTTTGGTATGATACTTTTTCCACAACAGTCTACATTATTAATAGACTGTCCACTCCGGTTTTATCAAGTCAGTCTTCTCTCTCCATTATTTTTGGTACTATACCAAACTATTCAAATTTTCATCCATTTCATTGTCGTGTTTTCCTTACTTGAGGGTATATGTTGCGCATAAACTGGCCCCTCAGAGTCTGTCCTGTATATTTTTAGGTTACAGTTCACAGTACAAGGGTTACAGATATTTTATCCTCTTGCAAAAAATGAGTACATCAGTCGTCATGCTAGATTTGGTGAGTCATTTTTTCCAGCTACACGTACTGGTACTATTACAGATTTTTCATCACTGGATGTTTCAGAATTTTAGAGCTTTCGCCAGTTCCATCAGAGGTGTTTGAGCCATTTGCTTCTTCATAATCACTCATTATTCTGGAGGATTTAAATTTTTAGATTTCACCGGGAGTTCAGGGTTCTTCAGAAAATTGTATTTTTTGCCACAAGGTGACCAGCAGCATGATCGACAGTGGCCGACACCGCCAGCACAGCCGACAACGTAGCCTTATCTGATCCATGCATCGGTCACCTTGACTGCATGTCAACCTTATGAGCCAGCGACACTAGGTACACGTTGCTCGCACGTGCCGGCCAACCTGCCTCTAACTTTACCACCTGCAGCTCCGGCGATTCCAGCCTCCTCCGCGTCATCGCCATCGGTGTTCCCCTCGGGTTCCGCATCCACCTCGGGCTACACACCTACCTTGGGATTCGAACCATCCCTGGCTCCAGTCCCTTCTTCCAGACATCTGATAGCTACTCGTTCTTGCACTGGTTCTTACAATACAAAGATTTATCTGATTATGATATTTCTAATTTATTGAGCTCTTTATTTGCCAAGACCGAGCTCCGATGTCACCGCTCTGCTGTCAAGGACCCTGAATGGGTTGCTGCTATGGACTCCGAAATGGCTACCATTCGTGCTCAGCAGACGTGGGAATTGGTTCCGCGTATGTCACATGTTAATATTGTTGGCTCAAAATGGGTGTATCGCTTGAAATACAAGTCTGATGGTTCACTTGATCGGCTTAAGGCCAGGATAGTTGCTCAAGGTTTTTCACAATTACCTGGTTTTGATTATGATCATACTTTTAGTCTGGTGGTGAAGGCATCTTCAGTTCGTACTATTTTATGAGTAGTTGTCACCAGTTATTGGCATTTGCAATAACTTGATGTTAAAAATTCTTTTTAAATGGTGTTCTTGATTCCCCGATTTACATGGAGAAGCCTGCTAATTACAAACACCCGATGCGTCCTGATCATATTTGTTGTTTATGCAAGGCTATTTATGGATTGAAACAAGCTCCTCGTGCTTGGTTTCAACGTTTTAGTACTTTTTTTATTGGCCTGGGTTTTACATGTACTTCTGAAGATACCTACTTGTTTGTGTTCTCACAGGGTGCCTCTTTACTTTATTTGCTGGTTTATATTAATGACATTATTCTCACCGGGAATGATGGTCATCTCATTCGAAAGTTTATTGATCATGTTAATAAGGAATTGTAAATTATCAATCTTGGCATTTTACGGTATTTCCTGGTATTGGAGGTTGTTCATAGTTCCAATGGCTTATTCCTTGGACAGGCAAGATAAGTCAATGACATTTTATTGTGCGTCAGCATGCAAAATTTGTTGCCGATTGCTATTCCATTTGTAGCCTTTTCACACCTTTCAAGTTCTTTTGGTAAGCCATTCAGAAATCCCACACTTTATTTCTTTTTAGTTGGTGCACTACAGTGTTTTTCCATTACGCGTCCCGATATTTCTTTTGTTGTGAACACGGTCAGCCAGTATATGTAAGCTCCTACTGATGACCATTACCAGGCTGTTACTTGAATTCTGCCTTATATTCCCGGCGCTATCCATTATGTTGATGGCACTATCCATTATGGTCTTCAGTTGCACAAGAATTCATCCACTTTTCCAGTCTTGGGTTATTCTAATGCTGACCAGGCTAGTTGCATTGAGACTCGTAGGTATACTTACAGTTATGGCATTTTTCTTGGTGGTAACCTGGTTTGATAGAGTGCAAAGAAGCAACCTACAGTCTCTCGTTCAAGTTCAGAATCAGAATACCGGGCTATGGCTAATACCACCGCGGAACTAGCTTGGTTGACAAATTTACTTCGGGATTTGCGTGTCTCTTCACGTGTGCCACCTATTTTGTTGTGTGATAATAATAGTGCTCTCTTTCTTTCTCAGAATTAGGTTTCGCAAAAGAGAGCCAAGAACATGTATATTGATTATCATTTTGTGCGTGAGATGGTGTCTTCTGGCAAGCTCAAGATTGCTCATGTTCCTACAGACCAACATATTATTGAAATATTTACAAAGGGTTTACCTCATCTTCAATTTGAGTTCTTATGATCTAAGCTTTGCGTTGTGACAAGTCCCACGTTTCGCTTAAGGGGGGTGGTAATAGAATATTAGATGAATTAGAATCAAGTTAAGAAAGAAATAGCCTTTCTGATGGTTCTGTATATATCTTTTTTCATATCTGATTCTACCTTGTATACCCTTTGTACTCACTATATATATGAATACACACAACTACAATTATTTATGTGGGTTTTACATTTAATCAATTTCTCATCATCTGTACCTTTCATTTAGCAACAAATTCATTTGTTTACAATTTTATCATTAATTTATTTGTGTAAACGGAAATATCCCATATCATGTTGTTTAAACCTATTGGACAATCTGATTTAATATAAAGATTTGGACTACCTAACATCCTTGTCACTGACAATTTTTCTATTTAAAAAAAATAGTATCAGTTTTTTCCTTTGAAAAAAATAAGTTATGTACTATAAACCAGTAACACAGGCCGTGTGATGTTTTATTTTCTTCAACCTGGGTCTATCAATAATTGCCTTCAATTAACCAACAACTGCATATATTGTCAAAAAAAACATGTTGATTATCCACTTTCAAATAAAAGGGTACTTTCGAAGTACATATCACGTTTACACAAGTTGATCAATTTTTTACAAACTTTGTCTCTCTAACTTTCTCTTCTTTCTAAAAATTCATCTTCTGTGCTAGTGAATGCTAACGATAGAAAACCCGTGAAACAAAAAATATCCACCACACATTTACCTTAAACCAATAGTTAGCGGGAAAATTAACCTCATCAATTGAGGCTCCTTTCTCTGAAGGAAGCCTGCCACACTCATATGTTGCTATGATTGTCCAAATCTGCCCAATCACATACCCGATGCACAAACTTACAATCCCCAAACTATCCCTTGAGGGGAAATTGCATGCTTAAACTTACCAGAAGAAATAGAATCCCTATAGTAGAATCTCCACCTTGCTTTACTTGGGAAATTATTCCACCCCCGACCATCGGTGGACAATCTCATAAAATCATGCCATTCTTAGGATTCATAGGTGAAGTGAAGATTGGCCTCATGGACAAAAGACATGTTCTTCTCTACTTTTCCCTTGAAGAAGACTACCGCAAATATTGGCTCTGAACCGCATGGGAATATGGTCAACATCAAATGATGATCCTCAAATGAACCCCAACCTTTGTTTCGAAGAAAAAAAATTACCGAACGCACCAATATTGGTTAACATAAAAAGAGTTATGGCATACTACTACTGGCGGGAACCGATAAAAAATAAGCTCTTCACTAAGTATACCTCCACTACAAGAAAAATGACTTATTACTTTGAGTTGTCTATATTAATTTTTGGCCCAATAACCGAGGAAAAAGGTTATTTAATTTCATTATTTAAAATAAAGTAAAAAAGTATTTTTACCTCATTTATTTTAACGAGTGTAAAAATTTACGAAATTGAAGTAAATGATGCAACCAAGGTGTATATAATGTCGCACATTATGTTCTAAGTAATGACCAAATTCACGTAATGTGTCGGTATCACTAATGTCATGTGCAATGGATGGATGATGTCAGTTAACTTGACCTTCGAAAAATCGGGGTTGAAAAAAATATATGCTTATTTGAAACTGATCGAAACAATTTTTTAGTATACGAGTCTAATTTAATTTAGTCCTTGAAAGTAACTGAAAAATATAATTTTTAATGGTAGAGTTAAAAAAAATGACATAAACTATTTATAGTAAAATAACAAAGTTATTGGTGTGAAAAGTCCCGCTCTACGTTTTCTTCCTCTGAAACTTATGGAGACGCTCTCGTCCTCTACCTCTGCTCTCATATCTCAAACCCTTAGGGTTCCCGCACTGCCAATATGGTGGGTCCAGACACCGACAATTCTAACCCATTGTCTTACACCCAAGTAATTGCATTTGCTACTATATCGCCTACTACTATGAACACTACAGTTATACCAAAAGCCTCTAGAGGTCCCTTCATTCCAAAGCCTAGAATAGATCATCTAGGCGAACCAGGGGTCCACTTCACGGATGAAGAATGTGCCAAACTCGAAGCTCCATTAAGATGGACTCTCGTCGGAAATTTTTTGTAATCCCGCCCTCAGCAAGAAAAACTTCGCCGGAATTTCCTGACTATTAGCTTCAACGGACACAACGAGATCTATCTATTAGATAATCATCAAGTTGTAATACACTTTACTCTTCCTGATGATTATTATAGGTGTTGGATGCACAAAGTTTGGAACTTTAGGGCTTACTCAATTCGCATCACCAAATGGAGCCCTCGGTTTGATCCAAATTCAGATTCTCCAGTTGTACCGGTATGGATTGCAATGTATGGCCTTCCACAAAAATTCTTTGACGAATATGTTATGCTTTCCCTAGATAATCTTATATGCCTGGCTATTAAAGTTGATGAAGGGAACAGTCAATAGAACTAGATCTCGTGTAGCAAAAGTGTGTGCAAACTGGATGTTACTAAACCTCCTCTTGAGCCTATTTGGATTAGTTATGGAGATTAGGGATTCTGGTAGTCCATTGAGTACGAAGGAATACCAAATTACTGGTCCAAATGTTTAAAATTAGGACATATAAAGACAACATGCAAGGCTAATCTATCTTCTAATCATCATCGCTCATTCTAGCATCCCTCCAATGTTGAGACAAAAAGGAAAGATCCAGAAAAGCCTTCAAAGCCATCGTCATCAAGTTTGTCGATGAAAGAAAAGAATCTAATTCACACTAATGTTACTAATCTTGTCTCTGAGAAAGCCACCTTGGAAAAGAATGGTTCATCTGTTTTGTCAGGTCAAAATATCAGACAAGTTTGGATGCCAGTTGCTGAGAAACAACCTCAGGTGGATTCTGTAAATGCCAATGGCTCTAAAAATGTCACCAAAGAGGCACCAACCAACACAGATTCCTCTGTGATCATACACAAGTATAATCCCACTCAAGGAGTCCCATAAGTCAACTGGAAATAGGCTTACCTTCACAAGAGGAACAGATCAATTCCATTCATAAAAAATCCCAAGAAGAGCAAAGGAAATGACACTTTCACAACTGTGAAATGCTGCTAGAGGCACAGATTCTTTCTTTAAGCCTCATTCCAATTCCTGTTGAGAATGAGTCAAATATTACTACAAATATTGATTCCATGGAGCTTAATGATAATATGTCCAATGCAAACAAGGGGAATATGGCTAATCTAGAATCATTTTAAAATTTCACAACTTCCCTCCCAATCTTATTTTGATCATCAATCCAATTATCTTAGGACTATTTAATGGAAGCTATGTGTGCCTACTATTCTTAGCTTTCACTGTATTGTGAAAAAATTTAGTTTTATTATCACTTTTCTTAAGCCATTTATCAAGAGATTTCTGTTTTCAAAAAATTCACTGTTGAGAGAGGGCTAGAGTTATTTATGCTTTAGCCAAGTTATATGTTGTTAGATTAATAGGATTGTCAAGATTTTGAAGGTCATGTTCATCTTTTAATAAAACCTCTTCAGCTGTTTTTACTTCGTCAAAAATATTCCCAAAAACATTTTTATTTCTATATTTGCAGCAATTTTAAAGCAGCTTATTTCTATACTTGTGAATGGAAAATCTTATGTTTTATTCCAATCCTCATGTGGACTCAAGAAAGGGGATCCAATGTCTCTTTTCTTGTTTATTCTCATGGCAAATGCCTTCCCAAGGAACCTGAATTTTCTTTTTCCATATGCAAATGTAGACTATTACAAGCTGCCACATTCTATGATCAAGGTGACTCACCTTTCTTTTGCTGTCATCTATTTTTATGAAATTTTCAAAGCCTGGTCTAAAAACTCACTTATGTTTTTTTGAATACCTTGGAAAGGGCTACTGGCCAAAAACTAAACTTTGAAAAGTCTGTTTTCTACCTCTCTAATTTTTCATGCCTTAGAATTGGGACATTTTTATCTAATGAAATAGGCATGACACCTGGAAGCTTCCCATTAAGATATCTAGGATGTATAATGTTCATTGGAAGGTGTAAAAATGTTTTTTTCCAAAGTCCGATTGACTCGGTATCTTCCAAAATCCTATCTTGGCAAAATAACTTTTTAAATCAAGATGATCGGATGGTTTTAATCAACACGTTTTGTCAGCTATTCCTCTTCATTTAATCACAATTTTAAAACCAACCAGAGGAGTTATTGATAAGCTGCTCATACTTTTTGCAAAGTTTTTTTTGGAAAATCTCTTATAATAATGCTGGAAGTAAAAACGTATGGAGATCATACCCAAAAATGTGTTTTCCAAAATTAGAGAATGGACTTGATATTAAGTATCTGTATATCATGACTGATAGTTTTTCATTTAAACTCTGGTGGAAGTTTCAACAAAATAAATTTATATGGTCTCAGGTCATGTGGTCTATACCAGATTATCTAAAATCTCTAGAACTTGGAAAAGGATTAAGGAAATTCAGATATAGCTATTTCTAACTCTTATCTGCAGGTTGAGAAAGGAGAAGTATCCTTTTGGGACTCAAATTGGACTGTTTTGTTCCTCTAAATGATCTTTGGAATAGTGATCTTGATATCCCCTTCCCTAGTACTTCTATTGCTGAATTTAGCTTCAATAAAAGTCATTTCCTTAATTTGATAAGTTCTGGGCTGCCATTTCATATTTTGAACTATCTTGAGCAGGAAATCATTTTATACCCAGAATATAGGGATATATTTGTCTGGAAATTATTTGAGAATGGTGTTTTCTCTCTTAAGTCAGCATATGTTTTACTTAGACAAACAAAAGATATGGTTCCATCTTTTAAGCATCTGTGGTCTAAATTGCTTCCTCGAAAGATAAGTGTTTACAACTAGAAGGTATTAAATAGGTTGATTGCTATGCCTGGCATATTAGAAGACATATCTTTCAAACTTTCCTCAAAATGTGTTTTCCGTGAGCATGAATATGATGATATCCATCATTCCTTTAACTCTTGTAGATTCATTTAGAATATATTGAACCATATGAACTTAACCTTTAACCTGCCAAATCATGATTTTGTGTATCTTTGGTACGGGTTCTTTTTCTATTGGTACATGTTCTTTTTCTATTGGTCCATAGATGTTTAAGATTATGAAATTGCTCAATTGATTTTCATTCTTCCATATATAGGAAATTGGTTTATATGGTGTGCTAGAAATAGATTTTTACATGAATCCATAAAACCTAACACTATGCAGATTATTAAGAAAATTATAGAACAGTATCAGGACATATTCCATGCTCATAATTTACATCTTAAATGGTCATTTCAAGGAAATATGCATGTGTTAGTGAAACTAACTCACAGGTTAAAAAAAGAACAAAAGATCTAGTGAGATTACCCATTGGGAATTTCCTGAGAAATGTAAACTCAACACTGACGGATATGCCCTTAGAAATGGAGATGCAGGAGCCGGTATTATAGTCAGAAACCAACAAGGTTAGATCCAGCTAGCAACGACAAGGTATCTTGGATTAGGCAGTAGCCTACTGGCTGAACTTAAAGCATTGGAGCATGGTCTAGAGCTGTTATTACAACATGGTCTTTCTTTTCTCCAGATCGAATGTGACTCTTTGATCCTGGTGAAAATGATTAGAAGAGAGTTTAAAATTCTGTGGCACTTTATATCTTACATAAAAAAAATATGGAAACTCTTGAACAATTTGGATTATACAATTCCCCACATTTATAGAGAGGCCAATAGTGTGGCAGATTCCCCCAAAAAAATTGCAAGTTCATCAAGGTACACCACTATTTTCCTAATCTTGCTAGCATGCCTATGAATATTGAGGGACTCATACACTTAGATGCTATGTATTTTCCTTATATTACAGTCTCTTAGAATTTTCTCTCTAGAAAAGTTACTACTTGCCTTATTGTGTATGACAGGTACAAAGAGGAAGTTCGAACAAAGGATGGTTGCTACAATGTTTTAGAGCACAAGTCATATGGAAACACGAGGAGGAAGATGCTGACTTGCTTAGTTTCAAAGTACTAGTTACCAAACAAATTTTATAGTGAATTACTTCTGGGGAAGTAATTTTCAAAGGGCTATTACGGAAGGTCACCTCTTTTTGTCAACAAGGGTGGAGGAAAAAAAGTGAAGGCCGTTCTAGACCTCGTCTCGGGGATTAGACCATTTATTTTTGTTAACACTTGGGTGGAGACAAAAAAAAGGTTTCCAAACTAGTGGCACTGCTTTGTATAACTTTGAAAGGCTTGTGCTATGATTGTCATATTTATTTACAATCCAATGTCAACATACAGACCTCTACAAAAATTCAAGCACGAAGAATAATGACCTTGAAGACTATGCGCATGGTATCATCTAATAGCTCGAAGAAGAGTTTCCCTAATGAACATGTGTGTGCCACTAAGAAACGTTCCAAAACCCTTTGGGGACAGGGCTTTGGTCATCCTTTTTTTCGAGTAGTTCATGTGCCACTCTTATCGATAGAACCTCAACACAACATGAGTCTTGTCATTTGGCAGGTGTTCTACAATGTGCCTGGGGGTGTACTGAATTATAAACCAAAAAAATATAGTTAATATATATCCACTAATCAACAAAAAAAATAAATGTTAAACAAATTTTAAAATACATGTGTAACAGGTAATACTCACCATTGTTGGGTTAATCCCAAAGTTTTGGTGCTTCAAGGTGCAACTAAAATGTAAATTATATCCTCAGAAAAGTAATATTATGAGTAATCTTAATCGTAATCTCTCACCTCAATAAAGGGAATGACTAGTTGAACTGTCATTGTCAGCTTTGATTCATGAATTTCATAGCACATAAATGAAATATCGGTAGTAATTATAATTTTTTAAAATACAATGAGTCACTGGGATTTGCAAGGAAACAAATAGTGTGTGACATCGGCCGCGGTTCACAAATGTTGTCAGTTAAACCGACTGCACCGTGATCGACGTCGCAACTAATATACACATACATACGACGTCGGACTGTAGTCGGTTTAGTCGAAACCACAACCAACTTCTGACTAATGCTGCATTCAAAATAAAACCCTAAACCACCACGAATGACCGACATGAAAGTTCAACTCTAATTACTAGTCGGTAAGACTGATAGGTAAATGGCTGGCGAGAGATGCTACATTTATCTGGAAATCCTAATAACTGAATCATATATGTGTGTGTGTATAACAACTCTAACACACATAACAACCCATATCTATGGATATTATCATTCAATAACAATCATAACGGGAAGTTGACATAAAAAAATAAAGTTCACAAACCTCGATTCCATACAAATTATGAATACAACTTAACAAAAAAAACATAGAACATGTAAGTAGTTCAAGTTGAATTTAGAAACTAAATGCAGAAGACATACCTTTTGGGTGAGGGAAAGAGATTGGTTGGGAACCTTATGGAATTAGAAGAAAAATAAACAGTTTGAACTAATTATAAGATTGACATATATATGTGTGTGTGTGTGTGTATATATATATATATTCATGAAACAACATCATTTTTATTCATGGGGAAATCTATCACAGACGTGTGACGTCGATTGTCCTATCGGTAAGACCAAGAGGATGACTGACGTAGGTCGTATTCAGGCTGGGCCAACATTTTTTCCGGACTACTAGCATAAGAAAATAACCTAGTGAATAAGCCCAACTTTGTTCCTGGCTTTAATAATTATTTCCCCATGCGTAGCACAAATATTTAAATTGGTCAATCCGGTTCATTTAATATTTGAAGAAGCAGCACAGTTGACCTAACAAGACTAAATCTGATTCACTTTATATTTAAATTGGTCAATCATTTAATAACTAAATTATTTTCTTGTTTGAAAATGATTGAAACATTTTTTTGATGCGCAAGTATAGTTCAAATTTTCCTATGAAAGTAATTTTAAAAATTAGTTTAAATGGTAGGGTTAAAAATTGAGAGAACTGATACATATGTAAATATAAAAAAATAATAGTGCATTGAATCTAACAAAAAATAGATTATAAATTAAATATTCTCAAGAACAACTATTTCCAAAAACAAAATTGAACAAATA
>JAUOBV010145965.1:0-12537 GCA_032360425.1 Rubia occidens | reverse complement strand
CTAACGAATGTGATCAAGTCTGAATATGATTGGAGGAATTAAGGAGTTGGAAGTTCATTGTGTAACCCGAGTTCTTTTCTCAAACTGTTTTGTAATAGTCTAGGGTGAAGGCCTAAACTGTGTCATCTTGAACCGTTTGCACTAATAAGATACATATTTCGATAAAAAAAACATAGTATTCAAACATTGTGTTCTATTTTTCTTACTTATTTAGCATTACATTCTTATGTAAGATAAAATGTCATTCTGGACTAACAATATATATATATATAATAATTGTGTTTTTATTTGATATATTTATATATAATATTGGAGTTTAATATTATAACTCTTATTTTATATAGATATACAAAACAAGTGGTATTTTGTTGTACAGTGTTTCTATTATCCATAACATGTTATTATATATAATAATAATAATAATATTGTGTTCTACTTATTATATATAATATTGTGCTTGTGTTTTATATAACATGGTAAAAATTATTTCGTTCTTATAGTTTTATTTAAGGTAGTGTGGTATTATTATATATAAAAAAATTTACTCTTATTATTTATGCAAAATTATTTATTAACACAATCGCATGTGTTCTTATGTGTGTAAAATGGATACACTTCTTGTCTTTCACAATCATTCATCCTATTTCTTCCGATACCAACACCGCTCTCCCGATTTATTTATCGATATGCAATTCGGCCATATTTTGATGTGTGTCATGTGTTGTGTCGCGTGTCATGTCGAATCAATACGCGATTCTCTACCTTTCCCACGTGTCGGGGTAACATAGAGTTTTATAGATGCATTAGATAAACACACTTTAAGATAACAGTTAATCTAAGATCATATCTTTGATCTTTTAACTTGAATCAGCTACTAGAATTTACCACTTGTTTAATGTCAAGTAACTCATGTATTATATGTCTTTTAATTCTTGAAATATCTAACCATAGCAGGAGGAGACTAACTTCTATTTTTTCCCAAAAATAGCTTATACTTAAACTCATTTTTAACAGTTATAAGTGTTTAACATATACGCAAGTCAATTTATAATTTCTGGCAAAAAAACTATTTGTCCTCTCTTTTGTGTATACAAATATAAAGATTCAATGGAGATTTCATTTTAAAACAATTGGTACTGAGTGAATTGATGCAAGATCTTATATCGTCCTTATGTTTTTAAGTAAATGGGACTCTAATACCATAATAAAGTAGGAGTATCACGAAAGGCGGCATGCATATCCATAAACTTCTGGGCAACCCATTGTACTTTTTACCTTAAATATTGTAATTTTTTTATTAAATTTAAATATTTTATTTTAAATGTAAAAACAAGTTATAATGTGTATTTGAATGTGAAAATATAAATTTTATAACATAAAAATATTTTAAAATTTAATATGTAATTGAACAAATACCACTATAAGGTAAAAAATGCGTAATTTATGGATAGATCGTCTATGAAGAGACCCACTCATAAAGTAGATAGACACTAGTTAGGGCTGGCAAATGTGCAGATGAGTCGAATATGGGCCGGGTAATATGGGCATAAAATATTTGGGTTTGACTTATTTTGACCCATTTTATGATTGGTTAAATATGAGTTGGGTCAAATACTAGTCAAAAAAACCTGTTCAAGCCGCAAGTTGAAAATTACTCAATTCGCGAGTCAAAACGAGTAAACCCAATGGGCTTCCAAAATCGCTCGCACATCTGTCTCTGCGTTTGGAATTTTTTTCTTGAGATTTTAGAGTTTGCCACCTTTTTCTTAAGATGTTAGAGTTTGGCATATAATCCTCGTAGTTTTGAAAATCCATTAAGTTCATGCTCATGTACCTCGCCGTATCTTACCCGGTGAAGCAACACAGCGTGGAGGAGGTTCATGTTCCAGATGTGGAGTGATGAGTTAGATGAGTTAGAAATGGTGGCGTAGGAAAGGAGATGGAAGAGCTTGAAGGATTTGCATGCGGCGTTGAGCTCATCACAAGAGCGTCTGGTGAAGTTGAAGCAAAGGGAGGTGTAGCGGTTGAGAATCGGGGAGTCGACGGAGCAGGCCATAAAAACAAAGAGAATAAACCCATAACCAATAAAGCATTTTATTATCCCGCAGTCAACCTACAAACCCAACTCATCCAACTTATATTTTTCAATTACCCATTTTACTCATTTCCATTTGACAAATACCCAATCGACTTTAAAAATAAATAACCAGCTTGATGGGCGGGTTATGGATATATTTTTCCACCCCTAAATTACTAGTCAAGAAGGGGTAAGTAATTGGGGCTCTTATTTACGTGCATACTATTACGTAAGCTTAGTGAGATTTAATTTAAAAATAAGCTAATATTTGGTGAAGTGATTCAGAACCTTATATTATTGTAAAGTCACATGGAGTTCATTAATTATTGATTTGCCATTTATGAACTAGTGTTAAAGAAGAAAAAAGTTCCATGTTGGAACATACTGGAGATTTTGGAGTTGGTGATTTAAATATTGCGTTAAAATTGGTTTAAGGAAATGTGGAGTTTAAACAATATTTAATTCAGCCATCTTGAAGCATAATGGATTTATGGAAAATCACTATATTTATGGAATTAGGTTTATGGAATATTATGGGATATTTGAGATAAGGAAAATCCCTTTATTTATTGGATTTTGATATGCTTCAGAAGCAGATAAGGAATAGGAATATTATAGAGATCATCACAAAGTATTTCGATTTGCACATGGACTATAAATAGAGGACATTAACGGCTGCAATGTAAATATTTTAATCAAGAAAATATGTACTTCAGATTTACATTCTTACGAGAGCTTTGCAAGAGCCAGAACTTATATGTTCCAACATACATGACCCGTTGTTCATTGGTTCAGAATTGTATACCTTAATTTCTCGGGAGGATGATATCCAACATTGACAAGTTTTGAGTTCAGAGGGAGTCTGATCAAGGAGGATCGGCAGCAAGGGGAGCTTGCAAAATCCACACATTAATAATTAAAAGATAAGCATAGTTGTATGGTGTACTTTGTACTGTATCCTTCTGATTAGTGAATTTATTCTGAGCTAGGTCAAGCCCCACAGATGTAGGTGGATTTCACCGAACTAGGTAACCAAGTTGTGTGTCTCGTTCGTTATTTACTTTACATACTTGGTTAGATAAGCTATGTTGGAACATAGGTTTAATAGTTAAGCTAAAAATGGTAAAACCAAATTTTCAATTGGTATCAGAGCTTGGTCACTACGTTTATACCTTGGTTGTGTCAAGGAAAGTGTGATCCATTTTTACCATGGCGACAAAGGAATGAGCTTTTGTATCTCGGTCACCACTACTGGAAGTAAGAAACTACAATTGCTAGAATGCAAGCATGGGAGTTTTTATAAATTCTCTAGATGAACTTGCATAGCACCTTGTTGAAATCGAGTGGAACCCCCCAATTGAAGATGAAGAATATAGCTCGAAGGAGAAAGAAAGAGAATCAAGTTCTAGGAAACAAAAGCTCAAAGATAAATCATCATGGTCTCCAAATGAATTGCAAGCTTCACTAGCGAATTCAAAAACATTGAATGTTATCTTCAGAGCAATTGATGAAAATCAATTTAGACTCATCTCTACATGCCATCGGGTTAAGAAAGCATGGGATATCTTGCATACTATACATGAAGGAACCAGTCGTATATGTGAATCCAAACTAAAAATGTTGGCTACAAAGTTTGAAGAATTAAAAATGGAGGAGGATGAAACGATTGCTACATTCAATGAAAAACTTTGAGACACCTCTAGTATGGCTTATCAACTGGGAAAAGTCTACAAGGAATCTAAGTTGGTGAAGAAGACCTTGAGATCACTGCCCAAGATATTTGCAATGAAGGTTGCAGCAATAGAAGAAGCTAGAGATGTATCCACAATGTCCCTGGATGAGTTGATGGGATCACTAAAGACGTATAAGATGATTATGAAACAGTCTGCAAAGAAAACTCAGAAGGAGTTGGCTTTCAAAGTATCTTCATTACGAGATAACCACGAATCAGATAGTGGGGTAATATTAAAGAAATCACTCTCATCACTAAAATTCTCAAGAATGCTGAAGAGGGTGGTGAACAAGAAATCACAAGAAAAAAGTGGAGGAAGTAGACCACGTGGAAATTTTTTTGGTAAGAACCGTGGAACTCACATGGAGCTCGGAAACCAGCAGTTCACTAGAAATCAAGGTGGTGAAGCAAAATGGCAAGGAATGATTCAGTGTAGAGAATGTGAAGGTTTTTGACATATACAGTCTGAATGTCCCAATACTCGGAAGAAGCATGGAAAATCATATGTCACCTCATGGAGTGAGGATGAAGAAGATGAAAAAGATGAAGAGGAACTTACCAATAATTATGTGGCATTTGGAGAAAAAATTTGTGATGATACAGGTGTTGTTGATATATGTTCCAACACAGATAATGCTTATGTTCCAACACAGATAATCTGGTATGTTTCAACATACGTTCTACGATATTACCAGTGATAACGAAGACCAATCCGTGAATGATGAAGACATATACACTTCATATGAAAAATATTTATGACATGTAGTTGAAGGTGGCTAACGAAAATAAGTACCTGAAGATGGAGAAAATCAGTTGGACGAGACAAAGAAGAAATTGTTACTACAGGTTGAAAAACTTAAGAGTGAAATAAAAGATTTGAACGTGAAAGTAAACTCTATGACCGAGAGAGCTGAGATGGCAGAAGCAACAATCAGCAAGTTAAACACTGACAAGGCAAAGCTAGATGATATTCTGACCATGAGAAAAATCTTTGGAGATCGACAAGAAATTGGTTATGGAAATGCATCATGCAATACAGGAAATCTCAAGGCAAAAGTTCAAGACATGAAGAGAAAAGTGGTTAAAACTCATCTTCGAAAACCTCTCATCTGTAGCTATTGCATGTTTCAAGGCCATATTGAGGAATAATGTGTCGACAACTATTTGCATGTTCCAACATGGATGAAACCCAACGGCCAAATATGGTTCGAAAGGTATGGGTTCCTAAACGCATGAATACTTGTTTTGTTGCTCAAACTTCTCTTATTGCATATTCTAGAGACTCGTGGTACTTTGATAGTGGGTATTCTCGACACATGACTAGAACTCAGGAGTTTCTGACAAGAATAAGACCATATGATGGTAATTTTGTTACTTTTGGATATGGAAGGAGGAGTCGTGTCATTGGCAGAGGTGAAATACATGTTGAAGGATTTCCTGTGTTCACTAGTGTGTTACTTTTTGAGGATCTAAAGGCAAACTTATTGAGCATCAGCAAGTTGTGTAATGACAATTTGACAGTCGAATTTCATAAAGACAAATGTGTGGAGAAACATGGAAATCATAAAGTAATAATGGGTATTCGATCTTCAGATAATTTGTATCTTTTGGAGCAAGAAGTGCGCTGTCTAAGTTCAAAACAAGATGAAGGCACTCTGTGGCATAGGAAACTTGGTCATATCAACACACCTAGTGCGAATAGTAAGAAGTACATTTTTATGTGTGTTGATGATTTTTCTAGATATACATGGGTGGCGTTCCTCAAAGAAAAATCTAATAATGTGGATGCGTTTAGAAGTTTGGTGATAAATTTGTACACAAAGAAAGGAAGTCCCGTAGGAAAGATAGTCAGAATAAAAAGGGATCATGGCAGGGAACTCAAAAACTCTCATTTCAGTGATTTCCGTGATAAACATGGTATTTAACATGAATTATCCTCTCCAATCACTCCACAGCAGAATGGCATTGTCGAACGAGAATAGGACAATTCAGAATATGGCTCGAGTCATGCTTGCATCAAAAGGCGTACACAAAAAATGGTGGGCAGAAGCTGTTAATACAGCTTCTTATACTATTAATCAAATGTATCTTCGGTCATTTACCAGAAAAACATCTTATGATATTTGGAAGGGAAGAAGCCAAGTGTATCTCACTTTCATGTGTTTGGAAGCAAATGTTATATTCTGAGAGACAGAGATCCATTGGCCAAGTTTGACAATCGTAGTGATGTTGGTATATTTATGGGGTACTCTGTGAACAGTCAAGCATACCGTGTGTATAATTTTCAAACAAAGACACTCATGGAGTCAATAAATGTTGTTGTGGATGATTCAGATGACAAATAGGATTCAAGGGAAAAAGAAGATGAACCAGATGTTGAGTATGTTCCAATTCAAAACAATACGCCAAAGCTTCCAGATTATGTTGGAACACATGATAAGCGGAAGACTAGCCGGTGTCTGTAGAAGAAGAGTATGTTGGAACATCCTTCTCTACACATGTTCCAACACAGGAGGAACCATAACCTATCATACGGAGAACCCGATCAATTCCTCAATTTAACTACAGAGAGCTAGTCGGACTGCGATGTTTTATCTCACTTATTGAACCAAAGAATTACAAGGAAGCATCACTTGATTAATACTGGATTGCGGCGATGCAAGAAGAGTTCGAGCAGTTTGAATGCAATGATGTATGGTATCTCACTCCTCGTCTGAATGGTGTGAACGTTTTTAGTACAAAGTGGATTTTCAAGAACAAGTCTGATGTTAATGCTCAAATTACTCGCAATAAAGCTAGACTGGTGTCTCAATGATAGACTCAAGTTGAAGGAGTCAACTTTGATGAAATATTTGCACCAGTGGACAGGTTAGAATTGATTCACATATTGCTTGCTATTGCTTGAACTGTGAATTTTACATTATATCAAATAGATGTGAAAAGTGCTTTTTGGAATAGAGTGGTGAATGAGGAGGTATATGTGGAACAACCTAAAGGATTAGAAGATCCTCATTATCCACATCATGTGTATAGACTTAAAAAGGCACTATACGGTCTAAAAAGAGCACATAGATCATGGTATGAGTGACTGTCAAACTTTCTACTTTAGAAAGGTTATCGTCGAGGGGGAGTAGATTGTACTTTATTTGTTCTTTCTAAGTCCACCAAGTTTTTGATTGCTCAAATTTATGTGGATGATATTGTGTTTGGCTCTACTTTATCATTTATGGTGCAATATTCCGTGTCACTTATGCAGTCTGAGTTTGAGATGAGTATGGTTGGAGAACTCACTTATTATCTAGAGCTTCAGTTAAGCAAGGAAAAAATGGATTGTTCATAAGTCAAAGCATGCATGCCTTGAATTTGGTAAAGAGGTTTGGACTCAGTAGTGTTCGATCTATTCGTACTCCTATGGCAACTACAGAAAATTTGGTGAAGGATGAGAAAGGTGCCTCAGTCGATCAGAAATTATACTGAAGCATAATTGGGAGTCTCTTGTATTTAACTGCTATACGACCAGACATATGTTTTACCGTAGGTGTTTGTGCAAGATTTCAGGTTGATCTTAAGAAATCTCATTTGACTGCAGTAAAAAAGGTTATTTGATATGTTAGTGGGACTTCTGATTATGGAATCTGGTATTCTAAGAATCAAGACTCAAGTTTTATTGGCTATAGTGATTCTTATTGGGCAGGTAATGCAGATGATCGCAAAAGTATTATTGGGGGTTGTTTCTTTATTGTTACGATTATAGGCTCCTGGTATAGTAAGAAGCAAAATTCAATCTCTTTATCGTCTGTTGAAGCTGAGTATCTTGCTTCCGAAAGTTGTTGTGCACAATTATTATGGATGAAACAATTGTTGAATGACTATGGAATTCATCAAGGGCATCTAAAGATTATGTGTGATAACAAAAGTGCAATTAACATCTCTAAAAATCTGTTTCAGCACTCAAGAACGAAGCATATTGACATCATACATCATTTTATTAGAGATTTAGTTGAAAGAAATGAGGTTGTGGTGGCCTATATTCCCACATTTGAGCAGTATGCAGATATATTCGCTAAACCGTTGGATGTTTCAACTTTTGAATTTCTCAGAAAACACCTTGGTTGTGTGTGTCGAATATGAGGTATTTTTTCTTGAAATTCCTCTGTATTGTATGTATATTTGTGTTGGTTCATTTTTTTGTTTCAAAAAATTCAAAAAGAAATTAGAAAGATGAAAATACAAAAAAGGAGGCAGAAGAAAGAGAAAGGATAAGTGGTTGTATGATATGTTGGAAGTTGAAGATGTGACATGATTTGACTTGAGAAGAAAGATAATTATTGTCTTGGAAAGGTAAAAAGAAAGACAAGGTTAGAGAGGTGAAAAGGGAAGGAGTTATTTTTTATTCAAATTCTGTTATCTGTCCATATTCCCTCTTTTCGGCATTACATCCCTTCTTCTCACCAAACTCTCAAAATCTTGGAAGTTTTCTTGCCGAATTTGATTTATCCTAGAACTCTCTTTCTGAATCAAAACTTTTTTGCCGAGAAACACCTACAATGGTCGGAAACAAGAAGCTGTTTCTACTCACCTCCGGAAAACCCGAGAAAGAGGCACCAAGCAAGAAGAAATCTCAATTTTAAAAGGTAACCGGTCCTAAATTTTCTCACTTTATTTGGGATGGTAGAAGGTTTGATTCTATAGGAGAATTTTTTTGAATGGGTGAAAGCCAACCGAATTACAGTTGATATGAGAAACTTAGAAAATCTTAAGGTGAATTTTCTGGAGGTAGATATGGAAGAATTGTTTAATATTGAGCATTTTGAAGTAAAATTGCTAAGGGGTTAATATAAAGAGCATAGAGGGAAAGACACGTTCCATGTTTACTCTTATATTCCTGGAAAGAGCTCTGAAATAATTGAAGAGATTACTGAGGAAGAAGCGGTAGGCTTGGAAGTGATTAGGTCTGCGGATCAGTTGAAGGTTGTTCAGTTTGATGTTGTGAATGCTAAGAGGTTTGATGTTGTGAATGCTAAGAGGGTTGAAAAGCTCAGGACTTTAAAGCCTCCAGTGATAGTGCTTTCGGATAGTGATGAAGAAGCAGATGCTGGGTATGTTCTAACATACCACCATGAAGATGAGATAGAGGTTGATGAGCATATATTGGGTTTTGTTGGGGATAGCTTGGGGAATCAAGACTGTCCTATGAATGTTGGATCTGCTCATGATGAAGTGGAGGCTTCAGGGGATGTGAAGAGGGGGGAGATAACCCCACAATGGAGATTGCAGAGATAGAAAAGAAAGAATAATATGTTCCAACACAAGAAGAATATGTTGGAACACAGTTCACTGAAGATTCTGAGCAGCAGCAGGAGGAGTATGTTCCAACATAGGAACCTGATCTTACATATTCCAGTGATGAAGTTCTTGATAAGTTCATCCAGAATAGGAAGCCGAAAAGGAAGTTTACAGAGGAAGAATCATCATAGCCATCCAAGAAGAGCAAGGTCGCAGGACCCTCTCCCAAGAAGAAGAAGAAAGTTGCACTACCACCTCCTCCTGTAAGTGATGCTCTTTCAGAAACTTATTATGATGCAAATTGTGAGGAAATGGGAGAAGTGATTTCTCAAAGGAAGATTATTGTTGAGAGGCCAGTATATTTGTTAGCTTAAAAGTCAAGTGGATTATCTGATTTTCTGGAACTAATTGGCATCAAGAAGGCTGCATCTGTGTTTCAAGACTACAACAAGTAACTGGTTTGTGAGGTTTATTTAAAACTGATAGCTAGGAACCTGGAGAAGGAATCACCTTGGTGTGATCGAGTTTATGTTAGAGGGAGGATTGTGAATTTCTCTGCTGAGAGGATTAACAGGTTGCTGGGGCTGAACACACCTGAATTTGAAGGTATTTTTTCTAATGAGATGGAGGTCACAGATGAAATTCTTTTTGGCTGCGATGTCTGGAGGAATTAAAACAGAATGGGCTGCAACTTGGTATTCTCAAGAATCTTGTTTAACCTCCAGGTTCTTTGGACTTTATCGGGTAGCTGTGAACTGTTAGATGCCATCTTCAAACACTATAGTCCTGACTTGGGAAATGGCTAAGCTATTATACTATGTTGGAACACAGAAACCTGTCAACCTTGGCTTACTCACACATCAGAGTATTATGCGACAAGCTATATCTCCAAAGGCCAAGTATGCACTGGTATATCCTTGCATCATCTCATCCATGGTCAGAAGTGGGAGAGTTAAGACCAAGCCGAAAGATGAGATAGTGGAAACTGAGCCTGTAAAGTCGTACAAGAAAACTTTTGGGTTGAGACAGGTAAAGGATTTACCTTGGAAGCCTAAGCCTGATAGTTCTACTTCAGTCGGATATGAGAATAAAGCCTAGCAGATGGATCTGAATGCAAGGTTGGTTGCCATTACTATTCAGATGGCTGCATTAGAAGCTGAGAAGACTAAGCTCGAAGCATAAAAGGCTCAGCTAAAAGCACAGGGTGCTGCTCCTAAACCGAGTTGATTTTTGCAGGGCTATATTCCAACATAGTCAGTGTTCGTTTTGGGGGGGAGCAGATTTTATTTTGCTGAACTTTGTTCTTTTTTTCTATCTTTGACATGTTAATGGTCTGAGGGGGAAAATATTTTGAAAGATTTTGGATATTTTTTTTGGTGATGTAATCTGAATTTTTCCTTGGATTTTCCAATTTCTAGTTTTCGATAATTGTATTCAGATTTGTCTATGTTCCAACATAAAAGGATTTGTGGTATTCTTATTATTGTGAAATTGAAAGTTTTTCTTGTGATTCTTAATGCCAAAATAATTGGTTCCACAAAATGGCAAGAAGAAAAATGTTCCATGTTGAAATATACTGGAGATTTCGGAGTTGGTGATTGGAATATTGCGTTGAAAATGGTTTAAGGAAATGCGGAGTTTAAGCAATATTTAATTCAACCATTTTGAAGCATAACAGATTTATGGAAAATCCCTATAATTATGGAATTGGATTTATGGAATATTATGGGATATTTGAGATAAGGAAAATCTCTTTATTTATGGGATTTAGGTATGCTTCAGAAGCAGATAAGGAATAGGAATATTATGGAGATAATCTTGGAGTATTCCGATCTGCACATGGACTATAAATAGAGGACATTCACGGCTGCAATGTGAATATTTTAATCGAGAAAAATATGTACTTCAGATTTACATTCTTACGAGAGCTTTGCAAGAACCAGAACTTATATGTTCTAACATACATGACCTGTTGTTCATTAGTTCAGAATCGTATACCTTAATTTCTCGGGAGGAGGAGATCAAGCGTCGACGAGTTTCGAGGTCAGAGGGAGTCTGATCAAGGCGGATCGGTAGCAAGGGAGCTTGCAAAATCCACACGTTAGTAATTAAAAGATAAGTATAGTTGTATGGTGTACTTTGTACTGTATTCTTCTTATTAGTGAATTTATTCTGAGCTGGGCCAGGCCCCGCAGATGTAAGTGAATTTCACCAAACTGCGTAGTAACCAAGTTGTGTGTCTCGTTCGTTATTTACTTTACATACTTGGTTAGATAAACTAACTTGGAACATAGGTTTAATAGTTAAACTAAAAATGGTAAAGCCAAATTTTCAATACTAATCATTTAAATTTTAGGAAATTGTTGTGGGAATATCAACACATCTTTCTACAAGTACTTGTAAGCTCATGGTAAATCCCTTCATCGGAATTAAGAAAGGGAACTACTCGGTGAAACCAGGTGAAAATATGTTTGCATAGTTCACACTGATAGCAAGTTGCACCACAAGCCTATACCGGGGAGAAGTGCTGCATTTACATGATGAAGATGCCATCATTTTCCTGTGAGTATACAGTTGATGTTTAAATTAGAGGGCAGTGAAGGGCCTGAAGGTCAGGCCATTTTAAGTAAATTAAAATTTGCCAAAAATGTTTCTTGGCAGCATTTTCTAATTTTATGTCATATCCATATCTAATAGGTAAACTGGTAGAGTACATAATTTCAGGCACTGTTTGCTCAAAGATGGTTGTAACCTTATCTGTAGACAGCTTTATAACCAGAGATTTAAGAGTCACTTTGCAGTAAATGTGGAGTATAATTTATTCAACATGCAGCAGAAAATGCTGGCAGAAGCAAGCAAGAAATTTGTACAGTAACTTGTTCACTGCATGATCATGAAGAAGTAAGTTGATAAGAAACAGGTGGAGATGATTATGGTATTTGAAAAACTGGTTTTACCGTTTAGCCTTTAAATACTAGAACTACTGTGTTCCAACGTAGTTCTAACCAAGTACATAAAATAAATAAATCACGCAAGACACACGACTTGGTTTCGCAATTCGGTGAAATCCACCTACGTCTGCGGGGCCTGGCCCAGTTCCGAATAAATCCACTAATCAGAAAGATATAGTACAAAGTACACCATACAACTATACTTACCTTTTCTAATTCTAAACGTGAATTTTTGCAAGCTCCCCTTGCTACAGATCTACCTTGATCAGACTCCCTCTGACCTCAAAACTCGTCGACGCTGGATCTCCTCCTCCCGAGGAATTAAGGCATACATTCTGAACTTTAGTACACAGGTCGGGTGTGTTGGAACACAGTCGGATATTGGCTCTTGATTAAGATCTTCTCGATTTAATGCATAAGTATTGCAGCCGTGTATGTCCTCCTTTTATAGCTCATAAGCAGATTCGAATATCCATAATTATCTCCATAAT
>JAUOBV010145751.1:0-12538 GCA_032360425.1 Rubia occidens | reverse complement strand
TTCTCTTTTCTCTGCGTTCAACATACGTCTTCCTTAAATTTGACTGCTCTTTTTCTCTTTTTCTTCCATATTTCTTGCGGACAGTGATTTGCAATGAACGTAGGGAAGACGTGCTTCATTTTTCGGCAATTTTACCGATTTTAGCTTTGATTTCCGGCGATCAAACACAATTCAACCTTCGTTTTATGTTTATCTTCGGAGGTAATGTCATCACTGTGATTTTTATGCATATATATATATATTTGTTTAATTTCTTTGGTCAATGTGATATTTTAGGGGTTGTGTAGGTTATAGTGTGTAATATTTGGGGATTTCTCTATTTTTTTGTGTTTTGTGAATTGTTTATACGGATTTGTGCTAATATTTGTGTTGCTCCTACTGTTTAAGAAGAATTTCCTCACTGTTTTTGCAGTAGAGAAAGAAAGATGATTCGTAAGTTTTTTTTAAATTTTTTTTCAGTAGTGATGTTTTAGATACATTTATTGATATTTCTAATTTTTAGCTTGATGTTTCATGTTTTAGACTTTAACTATTGTTATCTGTGTTGGTGTGATGTTTTAATTTCAATGTTTGATGCTTGTTGTGTTTTCATGCTTAAGTATTGCAATTGATGTTCTGTTTTGATTGTGTGTAATATATTAGGGGTTTGTTACGATTTGTGTTGTTTTTGTTGTTTCTTAGATGTGTAAGAATACTTGTACACTGTTGCTGCAATCAAGAAGGAACGAGGATTTTTAAATTTTTGTTATTTTCCAGATGTGATGTTTTAAATACTGTTGTTAATGTTTCAGGTTTTATGTTTGATGTTTAGGATTTAAGTACTTTTATCTGTGTTGGTGTGATGTTTTAATTTCAGTATTTGATGCTTGCAGTGTTTTAAGTGTGCAATTGATGTTCAGTTTTGATTGTGTGTGATATCTTAGGGTTTTGTTATGATTTGTGCTATTTTTTGTGTTGTTGTTGCTGTTTTTTAGATGTCTAACAACGCTTGCCCACTGTTGGTGCAATCGAGAAGGAAGGAGGATATGTAAGTTCTGTTATTTTTCAGATGTGATGTTTTATATATTGTGGTTGATGTTTTAAATACTGTATATGATGTTCCACAATGTAGTTGTCAGTCATGTTACGTGTGCTATTGTGATGTTTTAATTTTATATTTTGATATTTTTTTTAAATTATTGTATGTGATGTTTTAATTTAAGTGTTAGATTTTTGTGGTGTTTCATGCTTAAGTGTGCACCTAATGTGCAATTTTGATTGTGTGTGATATCTTAAGATTTTGTTACTATTTGTGGTAATTTTTGTGTTGTTGTTGTTTCTTAGATGTCTAAGAACATTTACCCGTTGTTGCTGCAATTGAGAATAAAGTAGGAACTGTAAATTTTCTTTTTAGCTGTGATGTTTTAGATACTGTTGTTGATGTTTCACGTTCTATCTTTGATCTTTCATGTTTAAGCTCCAAGCATTGTAGTGTGTGTTGGTGTAATGTTATAATTTTGGTGTTTGATGTTTGTGGTGTTTTCGTATTTAAGTGTGCAACTGATGTTCATTTTGTTCTTTTGATATTTTAGTGTGTAATGTTTGATATTTTAAAATTTTGATATTGATGTTTTAAATACTATGTTTGATGTTTCTCAATGTAGTTGTTAGTGTTGTTATGTGTGATATTGTGATGTTTTAATTTTAGATATTGATGTTTTAAATACTATATGCGATGTTTTATGTTTATTTCACAGGAATACTTTCCAAGTCAGAGTTCTACAATGCCATTGATGAGATAATAAAAAATGCTATGAGGAAACATGCTCCTGAGATGTTTTCTTGAACAGAGGACCGGAGCCTACCTTTTGATATGTGTGTTGATCATCTTCGAAACCAGTAGGAGAGAAGGCAAGTCTGTGAATAAGCAAGCAACGAAGAAAAACAAGTCAGGGGGAAAATAGAATTTGATTGTTTGGGATGTATAATTTGACATTGATTTTTCAGTTATGATGGTTGATTGTTAGTGTTAGTGTTAGTGTTGAGGCGCTTGATTATTATAGATGTTTTAGCTTGATTTGATTTTTTTCCCCAATAATTGTGTTAGCGATTTTTTAGGCTATTTGAGCCCCTTTGTAATGAATGATGTTTGATAGTTCGATAGTTATGACAATTGACATTTTCACATGTTAACGTAAAACTTCAAATTAAAGTTTGCCATTTTTATACGCTAATTTTATATGTATTTTTTGTGCCAGTGATGATTCATTGAATTCTTTCAAGTTTGAGTTGTCAGTGTATGATGTTTTACGTCTTGTTCATCTGTAATAAACATAAAGTGATACATATCATCTCACATCTACAAATTATCATGTAAAAATAATAATAACATCAGTGAATAGAAATGGAACGCCAAAATAGTTTTTTCAAATGTAACAACAGTGGAATGCATATTGTCAACACTAGTTTGAGATATTTTACTATCTTAATTTTGAACTTTTAACTTATGTTTTCTTTTTTATTGATGTGTTAACTTTTTAACATGTTATTTTTAAAAATTGATATTGATATTTATTATTTTTGAATAGTAGATTTTTATTTGATGTTTTATTGGATTTTCAATAGTGTGAATTGATTTTTTAAATTTTAATATTGATGTTTATAAAGTTTTCATTTGATATGTCGGAACTTGGTAGACCTCCAGAGATAAAAGATAGAATCATGTGCGTGCCAATTCTCCAAGCTGGTGGTAAGGGATTCAAAGCCGTCAAGTACACACATATACTCCAATAAAATACCAACTCAACAAAAATAGGATCCCAGATACAACTTCCGAGAGAACTCAGCAAAACCCCTTCAAATCCATAATAAAAAAATACAGAAAAATTCCGAAAAGTGCTTCCAGTTTTCCTTTTCTATCATGAAAATTTTCAGAATTTTCTCAGTATTTTAATTATTTTTTTAGTCCAGAATTTTCAGAAATATGTGTTGCTTACCATTACTCATCAAAAGCCTATAATCCACAACAAAAAAATTCCAGAAAAATTTATGTAGAAGATTCCAGTTATCTACTTCCATCAGGAAAAAATACAGAATTTTTAGATCATTTTTACTATTTTCCCATCGGCTATATACAGACTCTCCAGAATTTCCAGAAATTTGCCGTTGCTTAATTTTCCTTCACTAAACTGCATCTCCCCTCACAAATTCAATAAAAAAACAAGGCCCCAACCACAAGATTAAACTATGCACATAATACTCTAGCACAAACAATGTTCATAACTCAAGAAAAACCTCGAAACAAAGCAGCAAAAAATGAAAGAAGAAAATTGCAGCGAGTCATAAAAGAAACATACTGATAAAAAAACCAAGATGCTCTTCATAAATCACCTTTTCTAAATATTCATAATTACCGACTGAATTATGAAAGAAGAAGGGGAAAATTAATACACGAGTATGCACTTCGGGTGTGGATTCTGTTGAGTTTGGGCAGCAATCCCTATGCTTTGAGAGGAGCATGACAGCTTTCGCGAATACGACGCCGGCGTTCGGCAAGTCGATTGTTGAATATATTTCACAATATATTAGCTAAACATGCTTTAAAAATGGGCCCAATAGTTAATTTATCCTAATCTGACAAAACTCATAACAAAACTTGAATTAAACATGATAAATAAAAAGAAATAATATGAGCATTCAATATTAGAACTATGGTTTTAACCCAGAAGTTCGACCCTTTATCCAATAGACAAAGGGTGGCTTTTATAGGTGGAAGAGAGAAAATGAATGCAGGTAGTAAAACCCTAGTCAAAGGGCCTGTCGCGAATCATGCATTTCTACAAGGTCCGTGAGCTAAAAGTTTTCTTCGCTCTTGATATGCGAACTTAGCATCGTAGACAATGCATAGTCCGCGAGCCAAACTTTGTCTTCAGGTCTTAAACTCTTCATGATACAACTCAAAAATATCATTTATTATATTTTTCTTAGTTTAGTATTTTTAGGAGTTTAACACTATACTCTTTTTTCCATTGGATTTTTTAATGAGGTAGTGTGATCATATTTAGACTTATTTTTGAAATATTGTAATTTAGGAGTTTTGATTTGACTAGAATTAGATTTGGTAAGATTAGATAAGGAAATATTTATTCAAGAATAGCTTGAATAAATTTTGGCAATATATAATCATTTTATTTTGGTATTTTAGTTATATGTGGTTTTAGCTTCTTAAAATTGCCATAAGTCAATTCAGTTTCCATGTGAGATTAGGGTTTATGGTCGAGACTCCTCCTATAAATAAAGGGGCTTTTCCACACATTTTAGCATCTTTTATCAATCAAATATTCAGAATTTTTGAGTTATACACATTTCTTTTGAGCGTCTTCATTGTTGCTTAATCCAGTGAGTTAATTAAGTATCAATAACCATGTGAACTAATCATGCGGACTAGTTAGTGAGCAAGTCAAGATTGAGAGTACCCCGAGGGCTAGACTCTTGAATTTCGTGCATCTATACTAGGTTGGGAAAGATTCCTAGTGTGGTCAAATATCTAAAATTCTGCAATCCAAAGTTTTCGTAAGGAGATTCATATCAGCTTGACCCTTCATTGTTGTTCTAGGATGAAACTGTATGCCATGCTCTCCTAGCTCAACAACCCATTTCATCATTCTCCCCGAAACATCTGGCTTTAAGAGAATCTGTCTAATGGGGTGATTGGTAAGAAATACTATCGTATGCCCCTAGACATAAGGGCGTAACATTCGTGTTGCATGTACCAGTGCTAAGATTAACCTCTCAAAAGATGTTTACCTCGTGTCAGGCCCATGTAAAGATCAAATCACAAAGTATATATAATGCTGCTGCCTTTTCTTCTCCTTAACTAGCACAACACTGATAGCTAGAGGTGAAGTAGAAATATACAAAAATAAAATCTCACCTTTTTTGGCCTTACTAGGGTTGGCAACACTCAAAGTTGTTCCTTCAACAGTTTGAACACCTCCTCGCATTTCTCCGTCCACTCAAACTTCTTTGCTCTTTGAAGCACATCAAAAAGGATAAATGTTTCTTGCCCCCTTAGAGAGGAACCAACTTAACACTGCCAAAGGCCCAGTAAGCTTCAGAACATCTTTCAATGTCTGTGGGTTCTTCATTTCTATCAGGGCCTTGATTTTCTCAGTATTACACCGATACCCCTCTCAGATACCATGAATCCTAAGAAATTTTCAGCTCCCACTCCAATAACACACTTAGAGCAACTCCAATGGTTTCCTCTATCTTTCAGTTGCTACAGTAATTTTTTACAGTTGCTACAGTATATTTATTCCAATGGTTTACTCTATATTTTCCTCCAAAAGAATATTCCTTCATTTTTCTTCAAAAAATTAAGTTTTTCTAACTTTTATTTATTTATTTATTATATCATGAACTTATCTCAATTATATTTTAGCTCAAAATTTTAATTTACTAATACATAAAAAATTAAAAATAAATATTTTAATTTGACAAAACACTTAAAATCACACTTGAAAATTGAGATTACATTAACATGATATTTTATAATTTATATGCTTTTTATTATTACAACATAATTTTCAAGTACTTTTTATATATTAATGAAAAATTCATACACTAATTTTATACATGACTTATTTTTCTCAATACAATTTCACAAATAATAATATTTTAAAAATAATTTTATTTAAATAATATTGTTTATGAATTTAGACGTAAATAAATTCGAGTGATAGATCATCGAGTTTGAATAAATAATATTTTAAAATAATTTTCTTTTAATAATAAAATGATCAATGTAATATTTTTTTAAAATAAAGAATACTGAAAAATAAGAATTCATTGAAATCAAATATTGTAGAAAAAAAGGAAAATTTAAAAAATAATTAAAAGGAAGGAAATAAAAAAACAATTTCAGAAAATAAATAATTCAAAACAAAACAATTGAAAACCAAGTGAAAACAAAAGAAGGAAAGTAAAAATAAGAAAATCACCTTCCGTTTTGGCTACAGTACCGCGCCATATATAGCGGGTACTGTAGCCTGCGCCAAATTTTAACGCCATTTTTGCGTACCATTGGAGCCGATTGTTTTTGGCTTCTAACGCTCTAAACGCAAAGTTTGCGTACGGTTGGAGTTGCTCTTATAGAATTATAATCTCCTATAAAAATAGCATCTCCAGTCTTAATCCTAGCCAAATCAGACCACAGATCTTTCCTTTCAAATCTTGTCCTAAGTCCATAGATAAAGACAACCTCCATTGCTATATTTAGAAGTGGAATTTGAATTTCAACGAAAAGAAATTGTTTATTATCTACTATCAACTGGACTTTCATGTTTTTTGTCGAGATTAACTAAATTTGTCCATTTGAGGATTGACAGCAGGAAGAAAAATGCAATCTCTTCATGTATGTGTTGCATTGGTAGTTATGTTTAGGTTCAATTATGCAAAGAATCTGTATTTTATGCCTTGACACCAAATCTTCTAGTCTCAGCATTGAAGTGTCCATACCTCTTAGATTCCAAACCAAGCAATTTAGATTCCTAATATCTATCATTATAACGAATTGATTAGGCTTTTTGAAGATGTTCTCAACATCATCTTGTTCAACTGTGAGAAGCAGTTACCTTTTTCTGCTTTATTACAGTAACTTCTGCATGTGTTTTGCTAGTATCCAAAAAATTATGTTGAAGGTTCAGTGTTACCTCTTTACCAAGTGAATCTGAGCCGTGTGTTTCGGCTGTCAACAACTGGTCCATATCAATTGTTTCCAATCCTTGTAGTTCCATCAGGGGGCAAAACTGTTTCTATTTTCCCTTTGCTGGGAGTGGAACATGATGTTAGTACTACTTGGTGAGAAATCAGAGATAGTGATCTTACCTTCGTCAATATGAAGATCATCTTTTGCAAAGACGGTCAGCTTTTGTCCACCTGTGTTAGTTTACTGCTTCTCTCTCTAATTTCTAATTTTTTTAAAGATTGATATTCAATTAATTGATATATTTTTGTTAGAAAGTATAAGAAAAGGTATTTTGTTAGACCGCTTAATAGTTATGCTAATCATAAAATTTGATATTAACTTCTAATGTCAAATTGTAATTATTCATTCTCTGGAATATATTTTAAAATATTTCAAAAATTGGGAGAATTTCATTGTAATATATGGAAATAAAAAATAAATCACCTCATTACTTGTATAAATTACAAAACTACTCGGTCTAATAGTTAGACAGGGTAAAATAAAAAAATGAAAGTAAATTAAGCAGTAATGGTTGAATTGAAATAATAATAGACAAATTGAGTGGATGAAAATAATTTAAATTTTGAAAAAAAAACTAGTATAAATAGCAGAGGAAAAATGGAATTGGACAAAAATAGGCAGCAGTTGGAGAGAAAAGGTGATGATGGCATAATTCGGAGAATAATTCTCACGTCTGGCGCGAGTGATGTTCATCTGGAACACTAGGAACATCTGGTCCCCCAGGAGGTGCACGACTACTTGGAGAAATCATGGTCCAATTTGTTGGCTTATTTGTTCTGATACATACACATTACCATCCCAGAATACACGAGGGGTACTAGAAACAAAACTTACTCACATATCAGACTTATCTGGGCACCAACGCAAAGTCATGCTACCGAGCCACCCACTTAACAAGCCTATCAACAACATGTCCCTCGTCACAAGCCTCAGCGAGGGGAGGAGATCTTCGACCAATTCCGGGACGCCCTATTTTAGTGGAAGATCTGCACCCATATAATTCTCGACGACTCCAAGTACCACCGCAACAAGACCGTCCCTCCGGAGAAGAACTCCTATATCCTTATTTTCCATGACAAGTACAGAAATTTGGCGACGAGGGCATATTTGGATGCCGTGATTGAAAGGGGTAGGCAATTCGACTCAACAACGGGAAGAGGAAGCTCTACGTTAAAACAAATAGCGATGATTGGTACTACTATGATAAATGGAACGACATAAACTTCCAGCATTCTGCCACTTTTGATACCCTGGAAGACGGTTTCAAGAGAGGCAAGGATTACTACTCCAAGATTGGCAATGCATGGAAGGCGGTTACCTTCTCTACGACCCTCCCGAAACCGGTAAGTTCACCTTGATTACGGTCATAGAAAACTACATTGAGTATGATAATTATGATCTCGAGCTCACGTCTGTCAAGGACAATGTCGAGCTCAAGCAGCTTCTTATCGATACACACAATAGATCCGTCATTGTCATTGAAGACATCAATTTCTCCATGGACCTTACTAGGAAATAGAAAGTAAGCAAGGATGGCGATGACGATGAAAATGATGATGAAGAGGAGGACAAGGATAGCAGTAAGCGCAAGGTTACTCTATCATGACTGCTCAATTTCATTGACGGGATATGATCAGCTTGTGGTCAAGAAAGGATCACCATCTTCACTAACAACCATGGGGATAAACTTGATCATGCTCTTAACAGAAGAAGAAGAATGGATATGAACATTGAGATGTCTTAATGCAAATTTGAGGCTTTCTAGGTACTGGCCAAGAATTACCTGGGCATCCATTCACACCATTTGTTTTGAGAAATCAGACAGTTGATAGGAGAAAATGAGGTTAGTCCTTGTGATGTTGCCGAGAATTTGATGCCAAAGTCTGATTCCCCAGATGTTGAGGGTTGTTTGTTGAGACTGATAGAGGCTATCAAAGTTGCTGCTAAACAAGGATTAGATTCATTAAAGATAAAAAAAAAGGGGGAAAACTAGAAAATGTGGGTTACAACATTTGTGGAGTAGATTTAGTTTCTTCAAGAAATTAACTAAAACGAGCTTGTTATGTTAGCTGCTACTAGTTCTGAGATCTTGTTTATGTATGTAACTTCTTCGTTTTTAAGTCATTCATATATGTATTAGAATAGAATAAAAGTAGTACCTTTTCCCTTGATTATTTTCAAATCTGCCTTGAAAATCCATCATTAATTAAGCCTTCCCTTTTGATCTTGGAAAACGAACAACCTAACTATATAATAAAGTTCCATATACTAGCATTTTTTCTGCTCTTTCAACATAGTAACGAGGAGTTTAACAATGTTGACCTACAAATTGAGAGTTACTTCATTCATAAACTCCTTAGGCCTTGACTACAAGAGTTGGAATTTGGAAAGCCGGTCTTTTTAGCAGTTCAAATCATCACCATGCATTTGACCTGCTGTTTAAACCTACTGGTTTCAACCTATGAATATGAGCCTCACAAAGCTATGAATATGAGACCGGTATATGGAACTATTTAATGTCATTCAGGTAGGGGTGGAAACACGAACCCTGAACCTATACATATAATGAATTTTTAATTTTTTACTTGGGTATGTTTGGATAAAACAAATGGCGTGTAAAATATGTTATAAGTTAAATGGATAGTTTGGAAATGAAAGTTGTATGGGTTGGGTAAAAGTTTGATTGCATATTGTATAAAATGGTTATACCAATGGATTTACCAACTTATTCCTGGTTTCAAAAAATACAAAAAAAATCCGTTTATATCTCAATCCATATCATTAGACACACACACACACACATATATATATATAGAGAGAGAGAGAGAGAGAATTGGGATCAGGTGAGAACACCTATCTTAGGCGAAAACACCCACTTATGTGAGAATAAATCTGAGCCGTTTAATTCTTTAATCTAATGGTTTGGATTGGATGTTGATTTTCTATGTTGGATAAAAATTTGGGGATCTTATTTGCGGGTCATAAGACGCAAAACCAGGTCATACATTTTGTTCCAAATTTCTAAAGAAAAGCTCTAGCACCGAACCCTTTCGTTCTTTATCCTTTAATCAACTTACCAAGAACCATCATCTCAAATCTTAACTATCTTTTCATCACCAACCGATTCAAATAGCTTCTCATTCTAACTGAATTGATGACCCTTATTAATTGTAGCAAAATTCACCAATCGACCTTGTTGAAACAACTTCCACATCATTGTAACAGTCAAAGAATGAGATTTTAGTAGAGCTTTAATGGGACGAGGATGGTGAGAAATTAAGAAGAAATTTAAGAAGAACCATATTGATGGGAAGAGAATGTGGTTTCCTAGCTTGTTGAAAGTCACAGACAAAATGAAGTCTTGTAAGTGTTTGATAAAATGCTAGTGAAAGTGTCTTTACATGAACTAATGTTGAAGGGGTGTTTTATATGGAAAAGGTCTTTCCTACCTTGTTTTTAAAGGTTTTCTCCATTGTATCTGGGTACATATGCTGAAAAATGGCTAGCATGTTGAGAGAATTTAGGTGGAAAGTATTAGGAGAATGGCTGATGGGTAGTTTGCCTGCAAATTCAATGCTTGGAATGGAATGTTCTATGTGTATATTGTAGCTTGTTTCCCGTTTAATCTTATGCTGTTAACTTATTCATATAGATTTTATGATTGCATTTCTAAAGCAAGATTGTTGTACATGTTATATCGAAACTGTACTCAAAGGAAATGTACCGTGTCTAGCGAAAATCCTAAGGAATTCATTAAAAAAAACCAATTTGTAATCATGGAACTTGATCCATATTAGTAAATATTCTGCATCATAGTTCTAATAATGAAGAAAACATCATCAACTTTTCATGCTTGAAAGGCTGAAATTTAATTTCTAGTATTATCTAGCTAACCACATATGCACACTTCTCATTTAAACTGGTAAATTTTGTTCAACTTCTTAGTCCTACTAGAAATCTCATGCCCACACCAGATCCCAGACTATGTTTCTAAGGAAACACTAAATCAAAATGGAAGAAATAATTTTGTTTAGTAAATATTTACATGGTGGTGTTATTAGACCTTCTTCTATCTTTGCTATTTACTAGTGTTACATTTTAGTTTTATTTTGCATCATTCTTAATGAGAATGTTTCCTGAATTTGGATGTCTGCTTCGCTTGGAGTCGTTCAAAATATGTTACTATGGTAGGCCTCTAAACGATGTTGAATGGAGCTTGCCCTGACATCTAAAAGAGCTGACTCTCTCGAATTTCCGCCTGCCTTAGGATCGGATTTCATCCCTCCGCATGTTACCAAACCTGGAAGTCCTCAAACTGGTTTCCAAGGTGTTTGAGGGAATAACGTGGGACATGGATGGAGGAAGGTTTGAAAGACTGAGATACTTGAAAATAGACTCCTTAGACATCACCCATTGGTATGCTGATAGTTGAGGTACATTGACACTATGATCTTATGCTATCAGTAACATTTCTTGATTAGTTGTGCAAGCAACTAATCATTGCATTTTAACCATACAAGATTGTGAAAATAGACGTGATGCTGATACATTAGTGTCATGCTCCATGTCATCCTTTTCGTACATGGGGAAACAAATGAAATCTTTAGAAAGCTTCCCGATCTTTGCAAGTTGAAATGCATGCTTCCACCTCCAAGACTTAGGAAAGTCTGCCAGTTTCCTGAATTGGGATCCATACATAATGTTGAGTCGCTCGGTCTGTTATACCCTAGCAAACCTCTCAACAATGTGGCTTTATGGAACTTGCCTTCGATTCTAAAAGATTAGACTCTCTAAATTTCTGCTTGCCCTAGGATCAGATTTCGGCTATCAGTAAATTACCAAACCTGGAAGTCCCCAAACTACTTTCTGAGGCATTTGAGGGAACAAATTGGAAAATTGAACAAGTTGAATTCGAAAAACTTACGTACTTGACACTAGTCTCCCTGAACCTCGTCCATGGTATGCCGACGAGGATTTCCTGCCCAATCTTGAGCAGATGGTGCTGCGATACTGTAAGCAGCTCGAAAAGGCTTCTTCCGACTTCAGCCTATCCCCATCATGGAGAGGATACAAGTTCACCAGTGTGGTTCTTTTGTTGAAAATTGGGTCAGAGAGATAGTTAAGATATGACTGTAATATCCCAACTTTGATCTCGTCAGTAACTTTTTTTGAGGCTCTGTTCACTTAAGTTTATCCGCATTTCAATTCAGTAAGTAATCAGCTCAAGAGAACAGTGGCTAAGTATATCTATTAAAACTTGGTATTGATCGGATCTTGTAGAATAGCAATAGGAGTAAACATGATTGTCCCCTTCAATTGTTTAGCTATTTTAAGAAGCTAGTGTTTCTTCTGTTGCATATCAGTTCAGATTCTAATATCCCGATATTTCTATAACCAAGACAAAGCTAACTTTATACAAATTAGTTTTATTTTGCATCTTTCTTAATGAGAATGTTTCCTTATCATTCTTAATGAGAATGTTTCCTTATTATTTTTGCATCATTTTACGTTAAATGAGATTTAAACACTTTAGCTTTCACCAAACACTCAAAGCCCCAACAAATAGGAGTTGAAGCACCTTCAACCCAACTTAGAAGCACCTACAAGCAAGAGTAGAAGCACCTACAATTTACCCTCATTATAAGTTAAACACAAACATGCACAAAAATTTTAAAGCACCAAAATACCATTTTCAAGCACTTATGCACATAACGTCTTACTTTAAACAAGCAAATAATCAAGCTTGCACGAAAAATTCTAAAGCATCAAAAATAACATTTTAAAGCATCC
>JAUOBV010145750.1:0-20730 GCA_032360425.1 Rubia occidens | reverse complement strand
TCTTGTGAATGGCCTTCTTCAATGATAGTATCAAAATAAGCTCACATGTAAGTCTTCAAATCTTCAAAGATAGTCTTCAAAGTCTTCCAACAATTCCCTTGTTACACAAAATGCTCTAGAAAAGTGATAAAAGCAAAAATTTCTCTTAACTCTCCTTAGAGAATTTCAAAGTAAATTGCCACACATAGAGAACAAAAGTGTACAAAAGTGAATCCAAAATGTCACAAAATAACCGTATAAAATGGATACACCACTCACTTGTGGATTGTGTTTCGTTGTTTGTGACAACAGTTTGTGGCACCCAAAAGTGAAAAACTAGGTTCTGCCATACGAACTTCTTTGTTACCTCTGATGTGACTCTTCCCAGTTTCTTTGCTTCAACCCACTTTATGAAGTAATAAATTGCCACAATCAGGAATCTTGCACTGCTAGCACCCTTTAGGAAAAGTCCAACCAGGTCAATTCCCCATTTATGGAATGACCATGCTCCATAACTCCTGTTAAACTAGCCTGTGGTTTATACGATATTGGAGCATCAATATGGCAAGTTCTGAACTTAAGTAAGGAGTTGTATGCATTGTTGAACATATTTGGCCAATAGTATCCTGCCCGAATTATCTTCCTTGCAATTGTTCGAGATCCTTAATGCGTTATGCATACTTCTCCGTGCACTTCTTTCAAGATCTCACCTACTTTTAAGGGTCCTACACACTTTATCCATGGAGATAGGGAATTTTTTTTGTACAGGACTCCGCCTTCATAAATGTAGTTGTGAGATCGTAGTTTATACTTTCTAGCTTGCATCTTGTCTGCTGGTAACTTTTCGTTTGTAAAGTAATCTATCAGCGGTGTCATCAAGTTTATTTCTTCTATTTGAACTGTTGACATTGTTGTCATTGTTGTACTTATGACTAGAATGACCTCCACTTTCACATCCTTGTGTTCGGCCAACGAATCGAATCCAACTGTTGCTAGCTTGCTCAGGGTGTCTGCTTTTCCGTTTTCACTTCTTGGCACATGTTGGATATTGAATTATTCGAGTTGAGCTACGAGCTGGCGAACCCTCCTTAAATACTTTATCAGCTACTCTTCTCGCACTTCGTAGTCTTCTCTCACTTGCTGGACTACTATCAGTGAATGGCTAAAGGCCCGAACGTTTTTGACCTTCATCCTGATTGTAAGGTCTAAGCCACATACTAATGCCTCATACTCCGCCTCATTTTTAGTGAGTGAAAAGTTGAAACAAAGAGAATATATGTGTTCCCCTCCTCCTGGGTTGACTAATAGCAGTCCTGCACCACAACCTTCTTTGCCAGATGCTCCATCCACGAACAATTTCCATGCAATGTCCACCCATTTGGATTTCCCTTTGTTGACTCCAATATTTTGATGTGCATTTGCATCTTGTGCATCTTCACTTGTCATCTCTACGATGAAATCTTCTAGGGGTTGTGCCTTGATTGCAGTTCGTGGTTGGAATTGTTTTTCATATTTACCCAATTCAAGAGCCCATTTGGTCATTCGACCAGATGTTTCAGGTTTTCTTAAGATATTCTTGATTGGATAATCAGTATATACAACGATCCCACGAATGTGGAAATAGGTTCGCAACCTCCCTACTAAGTACACTAAAGCTAGAATAAGCTTTTCAACTGGAATGTATGCCATTATGCACTTTGTAGCATTATGCTAATGTAGTATACCAGTAGCTGTCTTTGCCCTTCTCGATACACCAAATTTGTGCTTAACACATTTTTTGAAACCACCAAGTACAAATATAGGGTTTCTCCAGAGATTGGTGATTTCAATTTTGGCAACACTTCAAGCTGTTCTTTCAATGACTCATTAGCCTTTTGACTTTCTTCATTCTATCTAAACTTTTGTACCTTCTTAAGGACCTCAAAGAGTGGGAAATGTTTCTCAGCTGCTTTTGAAAGAAATCTGCTAAGTGCTGCCAACGATCCCATTAATACCTGCACTTCCTTAACTGTTCGTGGTTGATGAAGTTCAGCTATAGCTTTTATCTTCTCTGGATTGTCCTCGATCCCCCTACAGGATACTTTGTACCTTAAGAATTTCCATGCGCCTACTTTAATTATGCATTTCTTGGGATTAAGCTTCAAGACAATTCCACTTAGCGTGTCCAATGTTTCCTTCAAGTCTTCCGCGAAGTTGCCTCTCCTTCCACTTTTGACAACCACGTCATAAGCATGTGCCTCCACATTTCATCCTACTTAATTTCTAACTACATTGTAAATCACTCTCTTATAATGTCGCTCCTGCATTTTTTAGGCCCAACGACATTTTCACATAGCAAAATATTCCAAAGCTTGTTATGAATGTCGTCTTCTCTGCATCTTCTGGGTTCATCAGTATTTGGTGGTATCCTTTACACGCATCTAAAAAGGCTAGAAATTCGTATCCTTGAATCACTTCGACCATCTGATCGATCTTAGGCAAAGGATAACAATCCTTTGGGCATGCCTTATTTAGATCGGTGAAGAATATGCACATTATCCACCCTAATTCTTTTTTTTTTACCATTACTGGGTTTGCTAACCATTTCGGTTAGGTTACCTCCTTTAAAATACCAGCCTGAAACAATGCTATTACCTTTTTTTTTCAATTGTTGTCTACCTGCGTCAACTTCTCCCATGTTATGTACATTCCAAGTAAATGTATTTTTTTGACTTCGCGGGATTCGTATAACCTTTGCTTTCTACAAATCTGGAAGATTTTTTCCTATCTTGACACACTTAGAATCATCCTTGTCATCTAGAGTGAAAACTTCAGTTTCTTCTCCCAAATCTACTGGAGGATCCGATTGCTTGAGCAAGTTGGTATCTGAGATAGTGTTTATCATTTTTGTTTGGTCCGCATTCTTTCCTGCTTTCATTACAATAACCATACATTACCTGGTTATTTGCTGGTTTTCTCTTATTGTTGCCATTCATGTTGGAGTCAGGAACTTCATTACCAAGTGGTATGGGAACCATATTTCCTTTGTTTTATTGATCCAAGGCTTTCCAATAATAACATTAAATGAACTTGGAGCATCTATAACTAAAAAATCACACATGATAGTACAAATCTTATCATTTTCACCTATTGTAACAGGCAGTTGTATGTTGCCCAAGGGTGTCTTCACTCGTCCCGTGAATCCTGCAAAGGTGGATGTGGATTTCTTTAAGTCAGTTCGCTTGAACCCCAACTTATCGAATCAATCTGCAAATAAAATTTCAACCACACTACCATAATCCAAAAACACCCTATGCTTCATTGCATTTCCAATCTTAGCGATGATGACCATCTGGCCATTATGCGATGAAGCATTGGGAACTGCATCCTCTTCACTAAATGTAATTGCTTCGCCAAAGAGAATTCTTTTGCCAGTAGACTCTTGTGGTGTTAGATACCTAGCTTTGGATTTCCAAGAGTTATTTGATAGGGACTCCGTTGATCCATGTATTGATAAGATTACTCTTTCTGGAGCCTCACTAACGATCTCCTCTTCGTAATCAACCGTTGTTGTTATCTTCTGGATTTTTCCATGTGTGTTGGGTGGGTATTGGTTCTTAGCTATAGAGGTTCCCTCTTTATTGGCTTCATTGTATCAATTTTCTCCATCATCTATCATGAACTGGCCTAAACAACCACTCGTCAAATTATCATCAATTTTTCTTTCTTAAATCTCTGCAATACTCAATTCCATGGCCATGGTCATTGTGAAAGGCACAATAATATTCTCTGGATCTCTTTTCTGGAGGTGCTATCGTTGGTGCAGGCTCACAGAATAATTCTCTATTCGCCTGTCATATTTCTCCTCGTGATTTTTTTAGCGGTGTCTCTTCGGGCAATGGTACCCGTGTTCCTGATTCTCTTCCTTTGAAAGACGTGTTTCCCTTACTTTCTTTACAAAAGTTCTTTGTGCATCCTCCATCTCCTCTTCTTACCTCACTCACACTCTATCTTGCGATTATTTGCCTCTTCAATTCGGACATATTGTTCTATTATCTTCTGTATGTCTCTTGGGTTGTCGGGCATGTATTTTGTAAGTTCATTATAAAATTATCCTAATCGCATGCCTCCTGTATATGTACCCAACGAACATTAGAATGACAGGTCTCATTCTTGCAAAATTTTATTGACAAACATATTATGATATTCCGTGAGACTTTCATCACTTCATTGGGTTATGTTTTTCAGGTCTGCTATTGTTTTTGTGAACTTCTTCTGGTAGAAGCGTCATAAAACAAATCCGACAACTGTGCCTAGGACTTAATTCTTCCACTTGGTAAGTCTTCGTACCATGTGATCGTTATCCCCGATAATAAGATTGGGGAAACCTTGCATACCAACTCTATATCAGCATTGTGAAATCTCCAGCTATTGCGATAAGAATGCAAAATTTCCTTTTGGTTTGTGGTTCCATCGTAGATTTTAATATGCAAAGGTAACTTGAAGTCCTTTGGCATCTTGAAATCAGGAAGATGCAGTGCCAAAGGCGATTTTCCCACATCATCATCTGTTATGAACTCTTTTAACTCATTTTTGTACTTGAGGCTTTCCTGCACTTGTCCTTTTTTTCTCACCTTCGGGATTTTGGCTTTAGAGTGGCTAAAATCTGATTGTACAGAATTTCTCTGTTCGCTTCTGAGAATCTTGTGAACGCTCGTCTTTATTTTTCTTGGTTTATGTTGGGGGATTGTGCTTCTTCCTCATCATCCTATATATCTTCTTTACTGCGTTCCCTTTCTATACTAGGGATGTACTCTTGATCTTGGCTAGGATGCATGTTTTCGTTGTGTCCAGTTGTTTGCTATTATGTCTGGTGTTTATGGCTTTTCTCACTTCTGGTAAACACCATTGTTTACTTGAAGGATCTTAGAAAAGTAAAAATTTCTATCCCCATAAATGATTCTAGGGAAAACACTTTGGCGATCGACTCAGCCTTTTCCTTAGAGAACTAAAATTTCTCAATTTATTCTAACTTACATTTACCAGTGTCGCTCTTCTTGTATTTACAGACTAATGCGATCATGGTTCCACATTACTAGGGCTTGAGATCGTGGGTCGCATCATGTTTCCTGTATTTTCTATTCGTGTCTACATGCGTATCCTTATTCTGTTTCTCTTGGTTTATAGTTATATCCATGATCATCACGCTCCGCCTTTATCGGTTTGTCGTTGAATTGAACCTTGGGCTGGATGACTTTGATTGTTCAGAAATTGAGATTGGGTTGGGCCTGGAAGTCAGCAGCCTTTAGTTGCTGGGCTTTCACCACACATATATTTGAAAATTTGTAAATTTATAATATAATCATATTTAAATTAGAGTCCGTCTCTTGAAAATATTCTTTCCATAAGTTATAAAAAGGCCAAGGTTTAAATTGCAAATTAGAAGAAATAAAAATAAAAAATTTGGGTTGCATTAATCGGGTCATAAACTTATAACTAATGTATGTTGCATAATAAAAAAATAATATTGCAACTGGAATATTTTACCTTTCTATAATTTTAATTCAACCATGTCTTTCCATATGCCTATAGAAAGACGCTATTTTCCAAAAGTATTGTACACCACCAATCAAAGAGCGATAGAGTGTCAGGTTCAAAAACTGAGGACTGGTATTAATTAGAAGCTAGGAGTTGGGCAAGAACAGAGTGGAAACAGGAGTAAAATCCAATATCCCAACACGAGTCAGAATATTTCACCTGGAAGAAGACCAAAGGCAGTAGGCGTTACTTCAAGACCAAGGAAATAGTGAAGAGCACCCAAGTCTTGATTATGAACTCCAGATGAGTGCGAGTGATAAACTGCTGAATAAGAGTGAAGTCATTCCCGCTGAGAATAACATCATCGATGTAGACAATGAGGTACATCAAATATTTCCCATGAGAGAGAACAAACAATAAAGTGTTAGTACTACTACAATGAAACCCAAGTCGAGTCAAGTAACTTCTAAATCACTGGAACCATGCTCGAGGAGCCTGCTTAAGACCATAAATGGCCTTACGCAAACGACAAACCTAACCTGGGCAAAGTGGATCCTTGTAACCGATAGGCTAATCCATATACAGCAGAGCGTCAAGAACACCATTAAGAAAGGAATTCTTAACATCCAACTGATGGAGTGGCTAAGAACGCATCGTAGAAACTGCAAGAACTGTGCGAACAGTCAAGGCCTTGACCACAGGGCTGAAGGTGTGGTCAAAATCAAAGACTAGAATCCGAGAGAACTCCTAAGTGACCAAACAAGCTTCATAGCGGTTAATTCTGCCAATAGGATGATACTTGAGATGATACACCCACTTGGAGCCAACAATGTTAACATCCAAAGGACACGAAACTAACTACCAAGTATGCTGACTGCGAAGAGCAACAATCCCCTCATCCATAGCTTCTACCCAGGAAGGATCACGAAGAGTAGAACGATAGTCTGTAGATTTCTTCTGAGAGGGTAAGGCAGCAAGAAAACCGTGTGCAGCAAGATTTGAATAATTACGCCACTGAATAGTCTCTGTGGTAGACTGAGTCGTCATCCGATGGGTCCGCAAAGGTGGTGAAGGCGAGGAACTAGTCGAAGTTGACAAAGTCGAGGAGGCAGGAGGAGTGGAATGTGGAAAAATAACTGGAGATAAAACTAGAACCGTAGAAGTGACCACCGGAGAATCGAAATCAGATGAGCATGTCAGACAGGGAGTGGAGCGAACACAAGATGAAAGAGACGACACTGGAAAGGAATCCAGCCCAAGGTCAATAAAAGCAGAGATATCCAATGTCAAAAATGGTGAACCAGTCGCCGAGGCAAAGAAGAAGGCAAATGAAAATCAGAACTCATGAAAATGGGAATGACGGGTCACATAAACTCGGCCCAAACATGTATCAAGACATTGAAATCCCTTATACTGTGAACTATAGTCAATAAAAATGCATGGAATGCTGCTAGGTGACAGATTGTGTGAAGCATCTAGCTAAACACAAGGGAAAACCCAGCACCCAAAAGGGTGAATATTTGAGAAAATGGGATCTCAATAAAAAAAGTATACTGTAGGGAGTAGAACCCTGTAAGACTGGAGTAGGTAAGCGGTTGATGGTGTAAACTGCCATGGAAAAGGCGTCATCCCAATAAGATAGCGGTAAATGCGAGTGACATAGCATAGTCAACCCTATTTCCGCAACATGTCTAGTTTTCACTCTACTCACCCATTTTGCTCCGGAGTGTAGAGGGAAGAAACATGATGCTGGATGCCTTTAGAATTAAAATGGGAGCAAAGATGAGTGTTGAGAAACTCAAAACCACCATCACTTTGAAACACCTTAATCTTAGCTGAAAATTGGTTTTCAACCAATGCCTCAAACTGCATATAAATATTAACAAAATCTGACTTGCGATGAAGTGGATACATCCATGTGAATCGAGAAAAATCATCAACAAATGAAGCATAATAAGCAAATCCAGACTCAAATAAAATGAGGGAGGGGTCCCATAAGTCATAATGAACCAAATCCAATATATGCAAAACACGTTTATTATTTTCAACAAACGCCAACCGATGTACCTTTGTCATAACACAAGGGGCGCAAGTGTTCGGTTTTGGTAATAAGGAATAAACAAAAAGTACTTCTGACTTTTGCAAACTAAAAATAACATTATTGGACTCAAATAATGCACGTTCTTTATTTTGATGCAGAAAAGAAACAAGTGCGACCTCCCTCTGATCCAAAACGTACAGGCCACCTTCACTGTGGCTTCTACCCACAACCGCCTTGGTCACTTTGCTCTGAATCACAAATTTACGGTCATCAAAAGTAATAATAACATCGATATCTATGTGAGCTTACCAATAGATAGAAGGTTCCTAGTAATATTGAATACAACTAATACACCAGATAAGCGTAAAGTAGAAGAAAACTGAGAATCACCAATATTAGGAATCAAAATATGCGCATCGATACCAACATAAAAATGAGAATTACCATTATATGGAGTGATGTTTTCAATGACGGAAGCAGAGGAGGCCATGTGGTTGGTGGCACCTGAATTGATGTACCAGTCTAAAGTGCGAGAAGATGGATCTAGTTGCAGAGATGAGTCAAATTCGGACGTCGTGCCTGGGCCAACATGAGATAACAAGTAGCGAAAAAATGACTAACAAAACAACCACACCATGTACAATGAGGATGACATTTATCAGCGAAATGACCTCCAGAACAAGATCCTGAACTACAACAATCATGGCGGCCACTAGAATAGTCACCACGAGTGATGTGTGAGCCCCACACACCTAATGCCACCACCTCTCACCAGCAAATGGTCCCACGCACAGCCTTTTTCTGCATGTTATGAAGCGAAGAATGTAGCTAGGGCAGTACCAAAAATAGAAGATGGGCTAAAACCCGAAAACGACTGCAGAAAGGCTTCGTGGTTTATAGCCCTAGCGACAATATCAACATATAAGGGGGACGGGGTCTGGGAAAACAAAGGTACGCTAAAGTTCTTGTACTCAGGCTTCAAAACACGCAAAAACCAGAGAACATAGGCATCATTAGAAGCCATAGATCCCATAACTGTAAGCCTATCCACAATATCTTTAAACTTGGAATGAAACTCAACAACAGACCCAATTCAATGTAAGTTCAGTACCTGATCACAGAGTTGAAGAACGCTAGATTTGCATGCATTCTGATACAGACCATGAAGATGATTCCAGGTCTCCTTAGACGTTTTACTACCGATGACCTCTATCATGGCTTAATTGGAATGCGTCGCAAACAGCAAGCCACAGAGACAGCGATCGCCGGCGTGTCAGGCCTTTGGCGATGGCCTCATCGTGATCGGTTGATGAGGAACCAGAGACATCAACTCAGGAGAAGAGACAACCGAAACAAAGTAAGAAGACGCTGAAGACGTTGCTGCAGTTGGGATCACTGGACATGGGAGAGTATGGTCGAGAAAATTGAATAAGTTTTGTGATTCCATCACGTGAGTAACATGTGTTTGCCAGAAAATGGAGTTTAACGATGATAAATTGACAGTGAAGAGATTGATGAGAGTGTCATGGGGAAGCCTTTATGCCATCGAAAAAAGTGAGAGGCAACAGAAGAAAAGGAATTAAAAAGTCTAGTGTCTGGGTAAGGTGGCAGAAAGGAGGTGTTTGGAGGAGGAAGATGCAGACTATGTGGTGCAATGAAAAAGGAAAATAGGTAATTTGGGGTTTATAATCGTATCATGCTCTGATACCATGTTGGAGAGAATAATTCTCGTAATGAGTATTATTGTTGAGTGATCAAAATATATAGAAGATTATTTTAAAGAGTTTAAAAATAATATGAACTCTAATATTAATCTTCTGTATGACTTAGTCTAACAGTAATCATAGACAAATTATAATAATGCACGTGATGTCCATTCTTAGCTGGAAGAAGATACATAATGAGACAAGCAGACGTTTAAAGGTGGCGCGGGTAGACGGGCTGCTCAGGCTCTAACCATAAAAGAAAATGGTAAATGGAGAATCAAACGCGTTCATTATCAATGCCTACAACAGACAATGGAGTAGGAGAAAATGGTCAAAAAATAATACGGATGTCAATATTTTTGGAGGAAGTGAGGGATTGAGGATTCTGATGTTGACTAACTCACCTAGATTACTAATATTTTACATTCCCATCTCAAACTTCTTACTTCACTTTATGCCACTATTCACTATCCAACTTTCACCACATATATGATTAAATATAAAAAATAATAATACTATATGGTTGAATTCATCGTAACATATAGTTTCAAAATATCAACTTTGTATTTGTCGTTATTATACGTAGTTAAACATCTTAGCAGTCAAACATGTTTCTCAATAACCATGAAAAAAATTCTATGAAATTTGAGCTGAGACAGAGGGAGTATGACGGCCTTAAATTTCTGTGTACATGCGATGCGGCGAACTTGGCAGTAATTTTTGGAGAAAAGAAGAACAAAAGGATAGGCAATATTTTTACTGTTATGGATTCTGATAGTAGTCTCGGGTTGATACTATAGTGGATACATAGGGGTGAAAAAATAGACACGTAACCCGCGGGTCAAGCGGGTTATCTAATTTTAAACCTGTATGGGTATGGAAAAATGGGTAATGGGTTATGGGTCAAATGGGTAGTTCAAAAATATGGGTTGAACGGGTTGGGTTATGGGTTGACCTTGGATTTACCCATATGGGTCAATATATGGGTTGAAACCTGCGGATTTACCCATATAGATAAGTATATAAACTCATATATGTCAATATATAGGTTGAAACTCGCGGGTTTCCCCATATTGGTTGATACAAAAATCCATATTGGTTTATATATGGGTTGAAACACGGGTTTACCCATTTTTAACTTGTGGGTTAAATGACTTTCAACCCGCGGGTTAAGCGGGTTTCAACTAGACCCGCTTTGACCCAACCCATGTTTTACCCATCATAAAATGGGTCATACCCATATTTTATAATTACCCATTGTACCCAACTCGTATTTGACTCGTCCGTCCATTTGCCACCCCTATGACTACACTATGACTACACAATACAAAATATTAATTTTTCACGTGCCCTTCTCATTGCCATATAGGACTTTGTTGAGTATTTTAATATCAACTAGTGTCTTTTGCATCTCTCATAGCCACTGAGCTTTTGTATTAGAATTGTAATATTTAGCTAACGCCTCAGCATAAATGGTTTATCCCATATCACATTGTACAAAATCAAAGTTAATAAAAAAATGTAAACCCTAGACACGATATATATATATATAAGTAATACATGTATGCCGCTATATATGATAAAATCTTGTATAAGAAGGTGTTACAATGAGGCCATGCATTAAATTGCAAAGAATTCGGCATGGGGATTTAAATTGAAGTGACTGGATGGGAAATTATGTTATTTTAAATATCTATCTTTCTTCTTCTTTTCAAATATTTTTTTGACATCTTCTCTCTCCTCTCCTTTCTTTTTCTGCTTTCTTCTCTCCCCTTTTCCCTTTTCTCTGCATTTCAACCTCTCCCTTCCTTCGATTCGACCGCACTTGTTCTCCATTTTTCTTTCATATTTTTCGCGTATAGTGATTTACAAGAATGCGGGAAGTTGTGCTTCATTTTATAGCAATTTTGCCAGTTTTAGCTTCTATTTTCGGTGATCTAACACAATTCAACATTCATTTTGTGTTTATCTTCGCAGGTAATGTCTTCACTATGATTTTTATGCATATTTTGTTTTTTAAAATTTTTGTTTACTTTCTTTCGTTCGTGTGATATTTTAGGGTTTGTGTAGGTTATATAGAGTAATATTTTGGGAATCTATTTCTTTGTGTTTGTGAGTTGTTTTTACGAATTTGTGCTAATATTTGTGTTGTTGCAGCTGTTTCTGAGATGTCTAAGAAGACTTGCCTCACTGGTGCTGCAATCGAGCATGAAGGTGGATTTGTAAGTTTTTTTAAAAATTTTCTGCTATGATGGTTTAGCTACAGTTATTGATATTTCACGTTTTCATTTTGATGTTTCATGTTTTAGGCTTTAAGTATTGTTATTTGTGTTGGTGTGATGTTTTACTTTCAGCATTTGATGCTTGTTATGTTTTCATGCTTAATTGTGCAATTGATGCTCAGTTTTGATTGTGTGTGATATCTTAGGGTTTTGTTATGAATTGTGCTAATTTTTGTGTTTTTGTTGCTTTTTCTTAGATGTCTAAAAATGCTTTCTCAGTGTTGCTTCAATCGAGAATGAAAAAGGATCCATAATTTTTTTTATTTTGCAGATGTAATGTTTTAAATACTATTTTATGCTTCTGGTTTTCTGTTTGATGTTTCATATTTAAGTTTTAAGTACTATTATTTTTGTTGGTGTCATGTTTTAGTTTCAGTATTTGATACTTGTAGTGTTTTAAGTGTGCAATTGATGTTCAGTTTTGTTATTTTGATTGTGTGTGACATCTTAGAGTTTTGTTACGATTTGTGATAATTTTTGCGTTGTTGTCGTCGTTTCTTATATGTCTAAGAATGCTATCCCACTATTGGTGCAATCTATATGGAAGGATGATCTGTAAATTTTGTTATTTTTCAGATGTGATATTTTAGATACTGTTGTTGATGTTTCTGATTTTATGTTTGATGTTTAGGTTTTAAGTAATGTTATTTGTTTTGGTGTGATGTTTTAATTTCAGTATTTGATACTTGTAGTATTTTAAGTGTGCAATTGATATTCAGTTTTGTCATTTTGATTGTGTGTGATATCTTAGGGGTTTATTACTATTTGTGCTAATGTTTTTGTTGTTGCCTTTGTTTCTTTGATGTCTAAAAGCACTTGCTCACTGTTGTTGCAATCGAGAATAAAGTATGAACTATGAGTTTTATTAGTTTTCAAATGGGATGTTTGATTGTTGTTGATGCTTTTCATTTTCTATTTGATGTTTGATGACTTAGGTTCTAGTTATTGTTATGTGTGTTGGTGTGATGTTTTCATTTCAGTGTTTGATACTTGTGGTGTTTTCATAATGAAGTATGCAATTGATAGTCAGTTTGGTTCTTTTGATATTTTAGTGTGTATAGTTGATATTTTTAAATTTTGATATTGATGTTTTAAATATTGTATTGGATGTTTCTCAATGTAATTTTCAGTGATGTTATGTGTGCTATTGTGATGTTTTAATTTCATATATTGATGTTTTAATTATTGTATGTGAGATTTTATATTTATTTTACAAAAATACTTTTCAAGGCAGAACTCTACGATGTTATTGATGAAATATTAATAAAATGACGAGGAATCATGCTTCCGAAAGTGTTCCCTTGAACAATAGATCAAAAATTGACTTTTGATCTTTGCGTTGATGAAGTATAAGAGACATCATCTTCGAAACCCGCAGGAGAGGAGGCACGTATGTGAATGAGCAAGCAACGAAGGAAAACAAGTCAGGGAAAATAGAATTTGATTGTTTGAGATGTATTGTGTGAGAATGATGTTTTATAAATTTTGGTTTATTTGTTAGAGCCGAGATACTAGATTGTTATTGATGCTTTAGTTTGATTTGGAATTTTTTCCGATTTTTATGTTAGTGATTTTTAGGGCATTTGAACCCTTTTGTACAGAATGATGTTTAAGGTTTGATGGTATGGCGTTTACATTTTCACATGCTTAAGTAAAAGTTCAAATTAAAATTTTCCACTTCTATATGCTAATTTTGTATGTATATATTGTACCAGTGATGATTCATCGTATTCCTTCGATTTTGAGTTGTTAATGTATAATGTTTTATTTCGTGTTCATCTGTAATATAAAAAAGTGATACGTATTATTTTACATTTGCAAATTATCATGTAAGAAAATAATAACATCAGTGGATAGAAGTGGAACGTCAAAATAGTTTTTCAAATGCAACAACGGTGGAATGTATATTTTCAACACTAGTTGGAGATGTTTTATTTTTTTTATTGATGTGTTAACTTTTCTGCATGTCATTTTAAAAATTGATATTGATGTTTCCTATTTATAAATATTAATTTTTATTTGACTTTTTAATATTTAAAATTGATGTTTATTATAGAATTTGAAATTTAATGTTTAACTATATTTATTAGATGTTAATTATTTTTATTTGATGTTTAATATTGACATTGAAAATTTTGACACAAGACCAAGCTTAGTCCATGGCCCATTCTATTTTGACCCATTGATCCAAAAATTCAGCTTAGGGGAAAATCTGAACCCTTCACTTTTCTTTGAAAATTGCGGAATCCCAGGGCAAAATCTGAACCCGACCCGTCAGAATCTAATGTTATTTTTGACTGAATTTGCCCCGTCACCCTCGCTAATCTGATGCCAGCGAATCCATTGATGAAGTCCCGGGCATCGAACACTGTTACAGGAAATAAGTGTAACAGAATATGGCATGTGAGGGAGTAGATATAACTAACTCTGTTAAATCTGTTAATTGACAACAGACTATAGATAGAAGTTCTAGATCTGTAGTAGGTCATTCAGAATCAGAAAACAATAACTCAACTCGTTTCTTCTCATTGTTACAAGTTCTTGATCTTCCTTGATGATTGTGATTCTCATTTCCATCAATCATTAGGGTAGTGTTTAAGAGTTGTTGTTCATACAAACATTAATTCTTGGTTTAGATTTATCGAATACAAGTTTTCTGTAATAGAGAACAGCTCAGAATATTTTTAACATTACCGAGAAGAACACCAAGATTACTGGTTTTAGTCGGTCAAGAAGTATGTAACTTCTGATTTTCTAAGGGGACGGGACTTACCAACTCCATGACCGGGTGACGAGCTGCCTCCACAGTCCTCATCCCTCTTTGTAGGCAAAAGATGTTTTGGCTGTGAGACACAGCTGCTGCAGAAGCTTCTCCTCTAGTAATCAACAAGTTGATGTTACACTTTGATAAATGGTAAGCAAGCATAAAACAAAGTCGGTCCAAAAGTACAAGGGCTACAGGGCCAAAACTCTGTTCTAAAAGATAAACCCTAGTGGTTCTGATATGACAAAAAGCAATTAAACTACCAAATGAACCCGCTTCTACATAAATTATCGGACTAGGTAGTGACCCTAACTAGCTACAGAAAAATGCGTCGGTATCCTGGTCTCCTCGTAGTGCTCAAATGTACATCAGCTAAGTGGGGATCCAAAATTCTTTTCACCCCGAGTGGTGAGACAAAGATGGTACTCCAACAAAAGCAATGCTTGAGGAGGATCCCGTTGGGACATAACCCATGCTTTTCATCCTTTCCTCCAGTTAACCTGAAATTGTTCCATCTCCGAATGAAGCTCCCTTATCTCATAAAATCGTCCTGACCCAGAATTGTTCTCTAAATCAGGTTGGGAGAATAAATCCCAATCAGCAAAGTAATTAAGCCACCAGAAATCAGCCCAATCCTTGTAAACTCCAAAAAACCGCCCGTGATTGTGTGGATTTTGTTGGAAAGTGTCCATCAGTCAATGTGCATTTTTCATATATAGTTGGAGGATTAATTACGGAGATAATTAATTCAGTTATTTTCAGTGATCAGAATGTTTAGCTGGAAACCGCTTTCGATCTGCTAGCATCAATTATATTGGGCTTTCAGCTTATTATGACTGAACCTATAGGGTCACACACAAGACATGAAATTAGATAAAAGAAATAACTATTGGGCTAGGAGCCCAGATAGTATTTATATGAGAATTGAGTTTATAACTCATTAAGTCTAATTGGGCTTGGCCCAGATTGACTTGGATTAGGGTTTCATGGATTAATGACTATTCTGTATAAATAAATATTTTTACAGAATTGTTCAGAAGAACATTATTTAGAACATGGTTGTTCCAGACGGAAGAAACCAAAAACCAATCCAAACATTCTCAGAAAACAAACCTCACCGTAAAGAGAAGAAAAAAGATTGATGTTTTGCTTGCTGATCAACGTTCTAAGCTGATGACGGTGTAGGCGATCCGATCGTGCTGTGTGGATTAGTATAGAGGAATCACATATGGGATTCTCGTCTCCATGGTTGACCAAATTCGATGAAATGTCATTAATAGTTGACCAATGATTGGTTAAGTTCTAACAATTTAATTAGTGTTTCTATATGAAAAGTCCAGTAAGGGTTGACCGTTGATTAATTAAGTTCTGTTTATGTATGGAATGCGAAGTAAAGGTTGACCGTTTATTAGTAAAATTACAACCTTGTCATTAAAGTTTGTATGTAAAGTCAAATAAGTTTGACCGTTGATTAGATAAAGTCAAACCATTTTATTTGTGTTTATATATGGAAAGTCAAATAAGATTGATCGTTTATCGATTAGAGTCAAACCATTTTATAAATGTTTGTATATGAAAAGTCAATTAAGGGTTAACCGTTAATTAGTTAAAGTCAAACTATTTTATTAGTGCTTATATATGAAAATTCAAGTATTAACCGTTCAGTAGTCGTTCCCATAACATTTTCATTAGTATTTATATATGAAATGTCGATGATTGATTAAGGTCGAATTTTAATTATTTGTATATATATATATATGGAAAATCAAGTCATAACCTATACATGTATACATTTTACTAAAAGACCAACTCTTAACCACGCCACCTTTGCCACGTGTCACCCTTGGAATTAGCCACGTGTCAAATGAAATAAATTAAATGTAGTGTTCGAGTCTTATGTAATCGAAGTTGAATATTAATAAATAAACTCTATATTTCACCGAATAAAATTTTATATACTACTTAATTATTTTATATAATTACGAATAAGTAGTATATAAAATTTTATTCGGTAAAAAAGTTTATTTTTTGATAATCGACTTCGATCATGTATTACTCAAACTTTAAGTTTAATTTATTTCATTCATAAACATATACATAAATTCATAGTTAAAAGTATAGTTATAAAATCTTTTAAAAATTCAAAAGAAATTGAGTTTCATAAAAAATAAAAAATTATATTTTAGTTTCGTTAAAAAGTAAATTATATTATTAATATATACATATCTATAATTTTAAATCGTGCATCGCAAGGATGTTATCTAGTTATTCATATACTTGTAAGTATATACGAGAGTGACGTGCGACGTCGGTAACAAAAGCAAGCGACGTCGGTAAGCAAGAAAGGCGTGCGATGTCGGCCATTTCATGTCTTTGACAGTGAAATGCGACTTCGGTCACAAAAACAACCGATGTTGGTAAGCTAGACATGCGTACGACATCAGTCATTTATGTGTACGAGAGGGACGTACGACGTCGGTCACAATAATAAGCGACGTCGGTAAGTCAGACATGCGTGCGATGTCTGTCATTCATGTGTGTGAGAGGGACGTGCGACGTTGGTCATTTCACACTTTTTATCTCGACTTTTTAAAACCGAGATAAAACATATTATTTACTTAAAAACCAGGGTAAACGAGCTTTTTACCTCATTTATTTGCCCTTAACAAAAAAACCCGAGGTAAAAGGTGTGAAGTAATAGGTATTATTTCTTGTAGTGAATCGCACTCAACGTATCCAAGGTTTCTTTCAAGTCTTACGCGAAGTTGCATATCCTTTTGCTTTTGACAACCATTTTGTCAACATATACTTCTACATTTTGTCCTATCTGATTGCGAACTACGTTGTTGACTACTCTCTGATATGTTGCTCCTTCATTTTTAGGCTAAACGACATCTTCACATAGCAAAACATTCTGAACCTTGTTATAAAGGCCATTTTTCCTGCTTCTTCTGGGTTCATCAATTTTTGGTGATATCCCTTATACGCATCCAAGAAAGCTAGGACTTCATAACCTGATATCGCTTCCACTAGCTGATCAATTTTAGGAAAATGATAACAATCTTTTGGGAATACCTTATTTAGATATGTGAAGTCTATACACATTCTCCATCATGCATCTTTCTTTTTTACCATCACTGGGTTTGCTAACCATTTCGGCTAGATCACCTCCTTTAAAATACTTGCCAGAACCAATGATATTACTTCCTCTTCGATCACTTTCTGTTCGTCACTAACAAAGCTTCGTTAATATTTCTTGACTGGGTAGACCGAATCACTAATATTCAGAGAATGGGTAGCAATTCCTGGGTTGACTCCTTCCATGTTCTGTACATTCCATGCGAATGTATCTTTGTGACTTCACAATATTTCTATAACTTTTTTTCCCTCCTGGTTTGGAATATGCTTCCCTATTATGACACACTTACAAGTGTCAACATCAACCAAAGTAACAACCTCTGTTTCCTCTCCCAGATATATTGGAGGTTTGACTGCCCTAACAAGCCACTATCTGAGATAGTGTTAACCATTTTTGTCCGCTCCACATTTCTTCCTACTTTCATAGCAATAGCCACGCACTGTCTGGCTATTTACTGGTTTTTCCTTATTGTTGCGATTCCCGTCGGAGTCTGGAACTTCATTTCTAAGTGGTATGGGAACCATATCTCCTTTACTGCATTCATGCATGCCCTGCCGATAATGACATTAAATGAACTTGGTGCATCCATGACCACGAAGTTGCAAATGATAGCACATTTTTAATATCATTTTCACCTATGGTAACAGGAAGTTGTATGTTACCTAAAGGTTTCTCGGATCGCCATGTAAATCCTATGAGAGAGGATGTGGACTTCTTTAGATTAGTCTGCTTGAAACCCAACTTATCAAATAAGTCAACAGATAAGAGTTTGACTGTGCTCTCATCATCTATGAACACTCTATAAACCGTGGCATTTCCAATCCTAATGATAATGACCACCAGTTTATTATGAGGCGAAGCATTGGGAACTAGATCCTCTTCGCTAAATGTAATTGTCTTGTCCGGATGAAATCTCTTATCAGTAGGCTCTTTGGTGGAGTATATCTAGCCTTGACTTTCCAAGCATTATTAGATAGAGTCTCAGTAGATCAATGTATCGATAAGATTAATTTTTCTTGAGCCTCGCTCGCTATGTATTCTTCGTAGCCCACTGCTACTGTCATCTTCTGATTCTTGCTCTGTGTGTTCGCTATGCCCTGGCCTTTTGCTATGGAGCTCCTTGCTTTATTGGATTCGTTGTATCATCTTCCTCCATCTTATTTCTTGTACTAGCTTAGATAACCATTCCTCAAATTCTTCTCCATTTTCCTTCTCAAGTCTCTGCAATATTTGACATCATGCCCATGGTCCTTGTAGAAAGTACACTAGTATTCTCTTGATCTCTTGTCGGGAGATGCTATCATTGGTGGAGGTTGGCAAAATAACTCTCTATTCGCTTTCTTGATTTCTTTTTGCGACTTCGTTAAAGGAGTCTCTTGAAATGGTGTGGCCTGCATTCTTGATTCTCGTCATTTGAAAGGAACATTCCCTTTCCCTTTCTTTACAAAGCCTCTCTGTGGATCCTCCATTATTCTCTTTTCACCCTCTCTCACGTTCTATCTTGCTGTTATTTGATTCTCAGTTCGCACATATTGTTCAGTCATTTTTTGCAATTTCCTTGGGTTTTCGGGCATATTCTTCATGAGCTCCTTGTACAATTATCCTGATCACATGCCCCATGTAAATGTAGCCAACGAGGATTGGAACGACAAATATCGAACTTGCAAACTTTCAGTGATGAACCTATTATGGTATTCTGCTAGACTTTCATCACTTCGCTGAGCTATGTTGTTTTGGTCTGCCATTGTTTTGGTGAACTTCTGCTTCTGATTCTGCTTCTGATAGAAGCGCCCTAAAAATGAATCTAAAAACTGTGCGCACGACTTAATACTTCCATTTGGTAAGTGTTCGTACCATGTAATCGTTGTTCCCGATAAGAAAATAGGGAAAACCTTGCACACTATCTCAATTTTTGCATCGCAAAATCTCATGATGTTGCTATAGGAATACATGAATTCCTTTGGGTCTATTGTCCCATCATATATTTTAACATGCAAAGGTAGTTTGAAGTCCTTTGCCATCTTGAGATCACGAAGATGCGGTGCTAACAATGATTTATCTGCATCATTATATACCACTATATCTCTTAACTCATCTTCGTACTTAAGGCTCTCATGCTTATGACTCGTTTTTACTTATTTTTAGGGATTTCAGCTTGAGAGTGGCTAAGAACTGATTGTACAGATGTTCTCTGTTTGCATTCTAAGAATGCTACGAACGCTCTCCTCTCCTTTTCTTAATTTGTGTTAGAAGATTATACTTCCTCTTCGTCAGCCTCTGTATCTTCCTTACTATGCTCATGTTCCTTACTAGGGACATATGCTTGATCTTGGCTGGGATGAACACTCTTATTGTGTCCAGCTGTTTATTCTTGTATATGGCGATTCTGGCTTTTCTCACTTCTGGTGAACACCATTATTTACTTTCAAGGGAATGACAGACTAAAAAAAAAATTGGCCCTACAAACAATGCCAATTGATGTGATATTCCCGACCAAGTAAAGTGGCTTCTGTTCACCGTGTATTGACTCTCCTGCTCGGAAGTGATTCCGGGAAAAATACTCCGACGACAAGATCAACGTTCATCCTCCTGAAAATAGGAATTTCCCAGTTTATTTTACTTACCCAATCCAATATTGCTCTCCTTGTATTTATAGCCGATCCTCGTCGTGGTTCCATATTACTAGGGTTTAAGATCATGGATTGTATCGTGGTTACCACACTTTCAGTTCGTGGCTAAGTGTTGGTCCTAATTCTCTCTCTTTTGGTTTATGGTTGAATCCACTTAGGCATGTTTATGCCTTTATCAGTTCATGGTTAGTTTGAAAACTGGGTTGAATATTGTACACATTGGGTTGAACCTTGTACACTTTATCTTTCTTAATTCGCAGTTGAAGATTGGGCTGGGCCTGAAGGCCAGCAACCTCTGGTTCTTGGGCTAGGTATACACCACTAATTAAATCCCGTCTTTCCATATGCATATGGAAAGGAAGTCTTACCCAAGACTTTGTCTTTAAAATTTCAAATTAAATTTATTTTTTCTTCAAATTCTTACATTTTTTCCTATCATTATTAGTTACTATAAATTAAGTAAATTTAGTGAAAATAACTAATTTTATTAATAATTATAAAAGTGTATGTTAACTATGTCGCTATGCAAATACTAACTAACGTGAAATTAAGCAAATATATTTCCCAACTACTTATAAAAAAGACAAAGTATTGGGAAAGATCGTTTTTCCATAACCTTATGGAAAGATGAGGTTTCATTAGAAATATAGAAACTCAGGTATTAAGTAGAAA